>CAUYUJ010020948.1:500000-550000 GCA_963575745.1 Prorocentrum cordatum | reverse complement strand
GGAAAAGTGCGCCCCAAGAGATGAAAACGTTTTTGTGTTCATGTTTTCCGAAATCGTTCATGTAGTCGTAGGACGGATTTAGATTCTGAAGCCGACCCTCAGGTCCCCAAGACGGCCTAAAAGACTCGCCAGGAGAGCGCCGAGATAGGTCCCTGAGGCTTATTGAGGTATCATGCAGGCCTCCATGCCCAGCCACGGTTCGAAGGCCCCGAGCATAGTCACGCGGGAAGTCCGCGGGAGCCCGTCCGAGAGCGCTTGGGATTCTCGGGGCCCTAAAGAAGATTCCATATTCTCAGTTTTCTGAGGGCTACCGATGGCCTGAGGAAGCTCCACGCAGTGTCTGCGGAACGGTGGCGGGGACGTGCTATTATTTTCGGGCCAATTCGACCCGTGAGGGTCCTCTGGCCAGATACGGTGCGGAAGCATCCGAGGTTTTTTCCCTCTCTCAGACTGGCCGGATGTCAGGACAGAGGTGTCCGAATGCTCCTGTGACTTCCTCGACATCCCAGAACGTTGTAGAATCGTCGTTCTCATCTTCTTCCCGTGATGTGCAGTGGCACCCAGGAGAACATTATACCGACAGTTTAGAGTTCTGCACACGTGATGCTAGCCGCCGGGAAGACAAAAGGGTCTTATGCAGTTTGTTCGCACCTGGCCATTCGTGACCATGTGCATTCCTGTTACACAGTACCGTACATATACCTATCATGTCGACTACCAAACTTCATTATATGCATATATGTATATGTATGTGTGCATGTAAAAGTGCATGGCAATATACATGCACCCTTCTATCTCTTAAACGGCTAGTAAGTATGGGTCCAACGTAACTTTTCTACGGCGTATGGGTACCTTGCCATCTCCCCAAGCCGTTGTCCGTTGTCTCTTGCTTGTTCTTGTTATCCAGTAGTGTGCTGTTGCCTCCCCGTGCCTCCCGTTGCCTTCCGTTGTCTCCCATCTCCTGTAGTCTCCCGTTGCCCCCCGCTGCCCCCCGTTGTCTTCCGTTGCCTCTGGTTGTGTCGTATGGCATAGTGTAGTTGAGGGCATCAGAGGCGCAGTATGATATCCATTCGCATATGATCGCATATTGCAGCAGAGCATACTGCATAATTGTTAGCATTTAGCAAATCATCATATAGTACGGGTTAGTGCCGTGCAGTGGAGCACCTGGTCTTGCAGCATGGTGTGGTATAGGGCCATTTAGTGTATGACAGTACAGCATGCCACTGCGTGCCATACAGTGCGTGGCACTTCGTAGTCTATGATATGGCATGCTTGCATGTAAGAGGGTACTGTAGCACCTGGTAGTATAGCATCGTGCATGTTGGCGTGTCGTAGAGCAGAACATTCCAGTTCTGGACATCATAGAACAGCATATCTGCTTACAGTACAGCGGTACAATGTATGATAGGATAGTGATCTGCAGTGCAGTGCGCGGCATTCGATGACTGTTGTATCGACCAGTCTTGTGGTGCTCTCCGTGGAATTTGAAATGTTGTGTCGGGCATTCCGCCCCTGGTACGTGATGCACAACATACTCATATCATTACGGTTTAGCTGACGTCCAGCCGGTCTGCCATATCAATCAGGCCCATGCGGGTCCTAAGAGAGAGAGGGAGAGAGAGAGAGAGAGAGCCCGGACAGCGCAGGAGGGCCTCAAGACGCACCAAAGGGGCCCTCCGTAGTTATATTGGCTCAAACATTCACGTGGGCTCCAGCCATGTTGCCTCAGCCTCTGGCTTCACATTTTGGCTGTAGGCTTCGGGTCGGCGAGGAACATGCTGGCTCCAAGTTGCCAAGTTCGTGTCGTTGGCCTTGTGGGTCGCAGTGAGCTGAATGGCCGCTTAGCGACGGCCCTGCGCTACGTGCCTGGAAGAGGGCGGTGGGAAGTTCGACTCGATGGGGAAGCATCGTCTGCCATGCGTTTAGGCCTCAAGCCAGAACATCTCGAGCGCATTGCCAGCACCACTGGCGACGATTGTGCAGTTTGCCTCAATAGTCTCGATACCTCGGAGCCGACCCAGACTCTCACATGTTCTCATCGGTTCCACGCAGACTGCATTAAAGCACTCCGCCGCCACGGGGCAATGGAGCTTTGCCCTCTCTGCCGCAAGCCCAGCTCATCCCTTCGGAGCGTGCAGTCTTTTTTGGATGATGCGTGCGCGCTGTTCGTCCAACACGCGCGCTTGTCGCCAGAGTCCGAGGCAGCCCGAGCGGTGCTCAGCGTGTCTGTACGTGCTCTTGAAGAGGCAGTTGCGATCGACCCGTGCAATGCGACAGTCCAAAATAACCTTGGTTACGCGTTATCTCGTACTGGTGATGCCGCAGGTGAGAGGTCAGCATATCGTGCAGCCATTGCTTCTTCCCCGACAGCCCCTCTTCCTCTTTGCAATCTGGCCCAATGCTTGCTAGGTCAGGATACACTGTGGGAAAACATGTTTGCGTACGAAAGCGGTCATAGCAAGGACAATGTTGACGAGGCCATATCACTGCTTCAGAGAGCAATCGCTGCTGATCCCAGATTTGTCCAAGCTCACGTCGCGCTGGGCAGAGCGTTCATGGAAGCAGGCAATAGGGAAGGCTCCCTAGCAGCACTCCAGGCGGCACTCGAAGTTGACCCAAACCACATCGAGGCCAACGTAGAGTTGGGTACCACGCTCGATTTCGATGATATGGATGGTGCTATCGCTCATTTCCGAAGGGCTATCAGGGCTGACCCTCATCGCAGATCTCCTCACAGTGAACGTGCACGAGAAGAGTTAGAAATGTTGTTGCCTGTCGCGAGGGCGAGCGGCAAGAGCAAGGAATGCTGATACATGGAGCAGCAACACAGCATCGATGTAACACATGGCGTCCCAGGAGGGCCCTCAGAGGTATCCCGATGCCCTCCGCTTGCTGCATCTATAGCGCCAGAAGTAATCGTTTGCAGCAGGCAGCAGCAGACGGCAGCAGAACGCAGCAGCACTGCTTGGCGCTGCTCTGCGTTGCGCTGCACCGCCTTGCGCCGTGAGGCACTGCCTTGCTTTGGTCCGCATGGCAGTGCTCTGCTTCTCGTCGCACTGCCTTGCTTTGCACTGACTGGCCAACTGGGCACCAGGGCAACCCCGACCGCCAGGCAACCCGGGCAAACCGGGAGGAAGGCCGGGCAGCCCCGAGGACGCCCGAGGGAGGCCAGGGAGGCCAGGCCAGGCCGGCCCCCCCAGGCTCTGGAAGCACACGGGAGGGCTCTTCAGGCAAGGCCCCGCTGTGACCGTTCTCTTGTCCACTTCCGTTTGCCGATGGGCGCGGGCCCTCGCACCCCCCCCCATGGAGTAGATCTCGGCCGTTTTTGTCGCCTGCTTCACGCGGGTGGAGTCCCCCCACAGGACGCACTGTGGCGAGCAGTCGCAAGAAGCGAAGGTCAAGGGCCAGGCCTTCCCCCCCTTCCGCCCAAGGTCGAAACGCCGCATAAGAAAGCGCTCGCATTGGGGAAAAAACTTGAACCTTGAATAACGCTTGTTTCTCGCAGAGGCCTTTTGGGTGTCTCTCGTGGGCCTCGTGGGAACATGCTGGAGGTCATATGTGCCAGCGCGACCTGCCCTGTGACATCTTGGGGACCATGCTGGGCTATCTAGGCCATGGTGGAGCCATTCACGGCAACCTCGATCGCTCTATCGCCTCGCGGCCTCCTCGGTCCAGGCCCTTGGTGAGGGGAAAAGGGGTAGGGGGCGGGGCAAGCCGCGCTCCGAATAATTGCTTTGGAGGAGCTGGTCCGTCAAGCCACCTGCCAACAGAGGGCTGGTGAGGCAGGTTTGATGTGATCTTGGTGTCCTGTCGGTGGTTTTGACTGGGCCGAAAAATCACTGGCGCAGCTGCTCTGGCCGATGCGGGGAGGAGGAGGAGGAGGAGGAGGAGGAGGAGGAGGAGGATGTAGAAGGGAGAAAGGATCATGTGGAGGAGTATGATACTCACGCTGCCGTTCTCTGGTAGGTGTTGCGTCGTCTGCCCTGGATGTTGCAGTACGTGTTTCTTATCATACCACGCGGTGATCATACTCATCATGCTGCGCCATTCCATCCTGCATGAACTTCTTGTATGCGCCCCTTGCTTCTACCACACCCGTCATGCGCACACCAAGCCTGCGCCAGCTGCTTGCATGCACAGCAGCGTCTGTCTTGCACGGCGCTGGTGTCCACGCATCCCTGCCTCTCGTCTCCCTATCACTCCTTACTCCCTCCTCGGTTCTCCTCCTCAGCTTCCCGCCGCCCCTCTTCCCTCTCCCCCCCCCGCCCTCCCGCCACCTCCTCCCGCAGCGGAGCAAAGTTGCTCCTCCAGGGGGGGCGGGCAGCGGACAGAGAGGCGAGCGGCAGGGCGGAGACGCGAGCGCGCGGAGTGGCTGCGAGCGCGGCGTGGAGGCGAGGCGGGCGCGGACGGAGGCGGGCGCAGCGTGAAGGCGAGCGCGGGGTGGAGGCGGGCGCGGGGTGGAGGCGGGCGTAGTGCAGAGGCAAGGGCAAGGGCGAGGGCACGCCAGACGGGCGAGGGCGTGGGGGTTGTGGAGGGCATGCCGCGTCGGCTCACCACGGCGAGCGTGCTTGCCGGCCCGGGCGCCGCGCTTGCGTACTCCCGCCCCTGTTCCAGGCGTCTTCACCTGGAGACACCTTGTCACCTGGTCGCCCCCTATCTCCCTCCTCCCCATCCAGCAGCGTGTGCCGATCTATCCCTCCTCAAGGCGGTGGCGTTCGGTGCCCTCGGAGCCAGGATGTCAATGGTCTTCGCTCGCCTGTCTTCTTCCCCACGCCCGCTCTGGCGGGCTCGTTGGTCTGCATGCCATCTCGGCGCCGTGCACGCCCGAGGCGCTGATCCCGTCGTTGGGATGGGTTTCGCGGGCATCTGAAGCATGAGTCCAGAGTCCCTCGTGCTCCCCCCTCCGGCCTTCTCTATCTCTCTCTCTCTCTCTTTCTCCCGCCGTCCCTCTCCTCCTTCTCGGCCTTCCCCCCCCCACCCACTCCCCCCCCCCTCCTGCCCTCCGCCCCCTGCGGCTTCGGAGGCCGTTTCGGCGGCCAGATTTGTCTGACCTTCTCTTTGTGTGGTTGATGGAGAGGTCAGCGCGAGGAAGAACCTGTTCTGAACGCAGTCCTTCGATGCCTTCCCCTTCAACCCCCCCCCTCTCCAACACTCTTATCTTCCTCCCGTAACCGCGAAGAGGGCCGAGGAGAGGGGAGCGAGATCTCAGGAGAGTCCCCCCTCCTGGCGTGCACCCTCCACTATCAAGGCGGAGGCGAAGGACCGTGGCGAGAAGGATACGGATAAGGATAAGCGACAGCACGATGAGGGGGCATGGGGAGGCGGATTGACGGGGGATTAAGGTAATCAGGGTGGGGAGGAAGAGGAACGCGAGGTGAGGAGCGGGAGAAGAAGGAGGAGAAGGAGGAGGTGGAGGAGGAGGCGGAAGAGCTTACTGAGGAGCAGGCAGATGAGGAAGAGGAGGGGGGGAGGAGGAGGATATGCAGGGAGGAGGAGAATGATGATGAGGAGGAGGAGGAGCTGGAGACGAGGCAGAGGAGACGACAGAGGAGCAGGAGGAAATGGATAAGGAGGAGGAGGAGGAGGAGGAGGAGGAGGAGGAGGAGGAGGAGGAGGAGGAGGAGTCGCGAGGGAGGAAGGACCAGTAGCAAGGAGGAGTGGGGAAGTACAACAGAGGACGAGACAGGAGCAAGAGGAAGGATGAATGACGAAGAAAGGTAGGAACGAGGCGGCGGATAGAGGAGGGCGGGTTGAAACGAGAGGGCTGTCGATGGAATTGGCCCATGCGGTGCCCGTCCCGTCCCCCGAGCGAGGCGCGATGAGGCGCATGGAGGTGCGGAGGCTCGCTTGGTCCGTGCGGAGCGCCTCTCTTTCTGTCCGTCTTTCTGCCTGATGGCCTGCCTGCCTGCCTCTATCTCTCGCTCTCTCCCCCTCCGTCGACACTGATCACAAGTGTATCGATCGGCCGTCTCGTTCTCATGCTCGTCGTCATCCTCTTCCCTCCCCATCCCAGTTCTCTCCTCTTCCCCTCCTCTCCCCCTCCTTTTCCCTCGCCTTTTTCCTCCCTTCTCTCTCCTCCTCCTCCTCCTCCTCCTCCTCCTCCTCCTCCTCCTCCTCCTCCTCCTCCTCCTCCTCCTCCTCCTCCTCCTCCTCCTCCTCCTAGCCGTTCTGTGCTCCAGGGAGCATTGCAAGCACGTACTTCAGAGCGGCTCGTGCTTGCGAGCCAATCTGGGATCTCACGACCGCCGTTGTGCGATGGCACCGCCTGCCGGCGCCCGCGGCTCGGCGCCCGCTCGCAGCGCCAAGGGGCGCGTGGGCGGCGGCAGCCTGGTGTTGGGGCGCGGGACCACACCCCGCCATGGCACACCGGGGGCGGCGGTGGCGGCGGCGGCGGCGGCGGCCCGCGGGGCGGCGGCGGCGGTGGAGGTTGGCAGCGGCCGGTCGGCGAGCTGCTACCCGGGCCTCGCTCCCTGCTGTGGGGGTGCCCGTGCGGGGAGGCGCACAACTGGGCGAACCGTACCGCCTGCCGTGTCTGCGGTGGGGCAGCGCCGGTGGCGGTCCGCCAGCGCGCGCTGCAGGCGGCCTGGGGGGCCCGTGCGCCTGGCGCCGAGGCCAAGCCGGCCGCCAAGCCGAAGGTCTCGGAGCCCAAGCGGAAGGACGACGGTGAGGACCTTGCTGTGTCGGCGGCCGATCTGGTTGCTGGACTGGCGGCCCGCGGCATCGCGCTCTCTGACGAGCAGCGCGCCGCCCTGTCCGAGGAGGAGCCCCCTCCTGAGCCCCAAAAAGCCTGCTGCGCATCATCAGCTGGTGCAGCGGGCGATGTGGAGAGAAAAGCGGGCCTCCGAGAAGTTCGAGCGCAGCCTCCAGAAACGCCGGGATGCTGAAGAGGCGCTGGAGGCGGCCAACGCGGCGCTGTCCGAGGCCGTGTGCGCCGAGGAGGAGGCCCGGTTGGCCCTTGCGACGGCCAAGGCTGACCTGGAGTCGGCGCGCGTGGCCGAGCAAGTGGGGCTGCCGCCAGGCAGCTTGGCCCCCGGCGCGGACGTCGCCAAGCTCGCCATCGCCCAGCAGGCCGTCAAAGCCTTGGAAGGGCTGGAGCTTCCCCCCGAGCTCCCTGGGAGCCGCAGGGGGCCTGGTCGGCCTCCTCGGGGAGCAGCTCGATGCCGCGGCTGCTTCGGGTGCTGCCGACGCTGCTGCTCCTCCTGTTGCTGGCGACGACGGCGCTGGCGAGGACGACGTCGACGACGACCTCATGGGCGACGACATCGCTGGCCTCGCCGAGGCCGTGTCCAACCTCGACGCCGCCAAGCGCAAGCAGATGGAGGAACTGTTGGGGGCGCCTTTGCCCAAGCGGGCCTGCTCCCGGACCACTGGGAAAGGGCCAGGGCGTGGGTAGGGCGTGCGTGTCCCGACCCCTGGTGAGGATGGAAGGGCCCTTCTCGTCGCCACGGCTTGACGCAGCTCGAAAAACTGGCGCGTCTGCCGTGGCCCCGCCGCTGCGGGTGGTCACATACAACGGGAACACTTGGAGTTCTGAGCGGGAGCTACTCGAGTGGCTCCAGCACGACAAGGGCGCCGCTCCCGACGTCGTGATGTTCCAGGAGCACCAGCAGCGCGAGCGGGCCCTTGAGGGGCCGCGCGCCTGGGCCTGGAAGGCCGGATTCCGCATGCATGCGGTGGAGGCCCTTTCGACGGGAGACGGGCCACTGGATACTTCGGCGGGCGTTGCCTCGTTGGCCTCGGCTCGCTGGGGATCGTGTGCGGTCGAATGGAGGTTCGACGAGGGCGCGCACAGAATCGCCTTGCAGCAGGTTGAGCTGGACGGCCTCTCCCTGATCGTGGGTTCGGTCTACTTGGTCGACGGCGTCGGCCTCGCGGAGCCCAATCTGACCATCCTCGGGGAGCTGGGCGAGGCGCTGGCCGCCCAGCAGAGGCCGTTCCTGCTCGGTGGCGACTGGAATGTCGACGCGGGCGACTTCGCGGAGTTTGCTTGGGTCTCCGACCTCGAGGCGGCGGTCCTGGAGCCCGACCAGCCCACCATCAATGACAAGCGATACGACTTCTTCCTTGCCAGCAAGGTGCTGGCGCCTTTCGTGCAGCCGGCGCGCGCCTGGCTGGACACGCCGCGCGGGCCTCACGCCATGGTGGAGGTGCAGCTGCGCGGTCTAGCGGGTCGCGCGCTAGCGTGGCAGAAGGTCCCCATCAAGGGCTTCAAGATCCCGCAGAAGGACGAGGCCTACGTCTGGGGCGACACCAGCGGCTGGGCCCCTGAGTGGTCTTGGGAGCCTGGCCAGCCTCCGCCCTCCCTGCAGCAGGCGGCGGGGGAGTGGTTCCGAGGGGCCGAGTCTTTCCTATGCTTGTTGCACTCGGTCCCGGAGGCGCGGCAGGCGGCCTACCGCGGGCGTCATCTCGGCTGCCGGGTCCAGAAGGCCCCCTTGGAGGTGGCCTGGGCGCAGATGCTGGCCCGAAAGGTCCCCCCAGAAGGGGCAGCGCTGGCTCAGCCTCCGACGGCTCGTGCATCAGCATGCCCAGGTCGTGGAGCGCCAGGACCTGACGCTGGCACGCCGCCTCGCAGAGCAGGCCGGCCCCCTTGCTGCGGCCTTGCAGTCCGCCGGGGAGGAGTCGTTGCAGGGCATTTCGATCCCGGAGCTGCTGGAGCAGGCGCCGCGGCTCGCCCGGGCCCTCGATCGTGAGTGCGACCGCCGAGTCAAGGCAGCAGCTGCTGAGGCGCGGCGCGCCTGGGCTGCCTTCGCGCAGGAGGCCGTGGCTGGCGGTGGCAGGGCCGCCCGCAGGGTCAGCAGAGGCCCCAGGCAGCCGCAGCCGGTAGTTATCGGACCCGACGCCGACGGTCCGCCTTCGGAGGAGGCGCCCAGGCTGCGCAGTGCCCCCCTGGTGGGGCAGGCGGCGCTGGAGGCGGAGCTGCGCACCTGGCTGCCGCTCTGGGCCAAAGCGTCACGGCAGGCGGAAGCGCACCCATTAAATTGGGACGTCGAGGTGGGGCTTCCACCGATCGCAGTGGCCGATCTCCGCCAGGCAGCGGGGACCTTCCCTGCTGGCACGGCTTTGGGGTGGGACTCTTTCCGCCCGAGGCTTCTTCTGCAGCTACCCGATGAGATGCTGCAGCGATTGGCAGACGTGCTCAACGAGTTCGAGCGGAGGCCCGACGTCGGGCCGCTGTGGCTGGTAATGATCATTTTCCTGGAGAAGGCTACGGGCGGCGTCCGGCCCATTGGGCTCATGCCTCTGATGGCGCGCGTCTGGAGCCGGATCCGGCACCGCTGGTGCGCCGACTGGGAGAGCCGCTTGGATTGCCGTTTCTTCTGGGGGGTGGACTCGCGCACTGCGTGCGATAAAAGCGCGTGCGTGCACAACGCGCTGGCTGCGTTCGCCTCCCAGCGCGGCCTCGCCTCGGCCACGGTCTTCTTGGACATGGCCAAATACTACGAGCACATCTCGCACTTGGAGCTGTTGCATGCCACCCGGCACGCCGAGTTCGACGTCGGGCTCTTGCGGTGCCTGTGCTGCTGCTACCGCGCGCGCCGGCGCGCGGTGCTCCAGGGAGCTGTCAGCCGCGAGCTGGTCGTGAACGGCGGGGTCGTAGCTGGTTGCTCATGCGCCACGTCGCTTGCCCGCCTCATGTTCCTGGCGGCGCTGAAGCGCGCGGCGGCCTGCGCCCCCATCGTCTCCATCAAGAACGTGATCGACGATATCTCCCTCCACGGGGTCGGTGGGGAGAGTACGGTCACGCAGCAGCTGGTGAGGGGCTACGATTCGGTCAAGCAGGACGTGGCAGCTCTGGGCCTGCCGATCGCAGACCGCAAGACGGGTTTCCTCGCCAACTCCACGGCTCTCGCGGAGGCGCTCTGCGAGCGCTGGGACATCAGCATGGAGCAGAGATCGCACTCCCATCGCGACCTTGGGGGCGATGCGACGGCCGGGCGCCAGCGGCGCGTGGGCACGCAGAGTCAGCGGTTTGCAGAAGCTCAGTCTCGCGGCGCACGCCTTGAGCAGCTTCGCCGGGCAGGGGCGCCGATCGCGTCTGTCCACCGCGCTGGTCCAAGCGCTATGGCGCTGTGGGGCACCGCGATCCAGGGCGTGCCGAATGGCAAGCTCACAGGGCTACGGGCTGCGGCGCTCCGTGCCGAGGGGCGCCTCCCTCGAGGGGCCTCCCTTGGGCTAGCCATGGCCAGCTGGCGCGCCGGCTGGAGGCGCGACCCGTTCGTGTTAGTCACGGCGCTGGCCATCCAGACGTACGCCGAAATGGTTTGGAACGGCGTTTTCCAGCGGTCCCTGCTGCAGGTGCTATTGGATGGCGCTCGGCACCTGGCCGCGCAGCGTTTCCCTTGGGCGCGATGCAGCAACCCGATCGCGGCGCTGGTGCTCACCCTGCAGCGCGTCGGCTGGAGCTTGGACGACCCGTTCACGCTGAGGGGCGAGAAGAGCGACCGCTGGGACCTCCAGGAGTTTTCGCCGGCCTTCTTCCGTCTCAAGGCGCAGGAAGCGGCCCGGCAAGCCTCCGACATTCACGCCGTGGGCCGCTTGGTCAGGCCTGGCCGCCACAGTTGGGTTGCGCCCGTCTTCTGGCGCCCCCTCAACGAGCTGCTGCACGCCCCCGCTGAGCGAGGCTGGAGCCTCCACCACAAGCGGGCTCTACGAGGCCTGCTTTGCGGCACGCATTGGTGCCAGGCCCGCCTCTGCCGAGAGGGGGAGGGGCTGGGGCTTTCCGACCTTTGCCAGTGCTGCCGCGGCTCTCCCGGCACCTTGCATCATAGATTTTTCCAGTGCCCAGCGCACCACGCCTGGAGGGCGGATAATCTTGACCCAGCGGTGCGCGATGCCGCCGCTCGAGTGCTGGAGGGCGGGGGGGAGGCCGGGGAACGTTTTGCACGAGTGCTCCTGCCTGATCCTGCCCTTTGTTTTCGGCTGCCGCCGCTGCCGCCTGGCGCGGAGCTCCGGGCAGACCGCTGGCCGCTGACCAGACTCGTGCTCGACGGCGGGCACATTTTCACCGATGGAGCTTGCTTCGACGCTGAATTCCCCACCTTGAGGGTGGCTGGTTGGGCCGTGGTTGCCTACGACGCCGATTTGTGTTGCTTGGGCTCTCTGCGCGGGATGGTGCCCCGAAATCTTTGCCCGTCCCAGTCCGCCGGGGACGGGGGGGACTATGCTGTCCTGATGGCGTCAAGGCACGCCGCCGGCCGCTACACGATGCATTCGGACTGTAGTGACACTGTCGCCTGCGGGCAAAACCTGGCGAGCGCCAGCGGGCCAGGCCAGCCCCGCGCCCACCTGTGGCGCCAGGCGGCTGCTGGCGATGCGCTCGAGGACGTGACCTTTTCTAAGGTCCTCGCGCACGCGACGAGGAACGACGTCGTGGAGGGGCGAATCGCGGCTTGGCAGCGCGACGGGAATCACGCGGCCGACGCCCTAGCAAAGGCTGGGGCGGCCGAAGGCCGGCTGGCCGAAGATGAGCGCGCTTTCCTGTTTGGTTGCCTCCATCCTGCGCGGCTCCTCACCCGATACACGGGGCGCGTGGAGGCCGTGCTGACTGAAGCCGGCACTCGCGACCATCAAGGCCTCGAGGCCCTCCGCACTGTTGAGCTCGAGGTGGAGGGGCGGTCGGGGTCTGAGGGCGAGATTGGGGGAACGCGAGGAGAATCGCGCGCCGATGCTGCAGGCGCTGGCTCGGCCCCGGCGGCGATAGCAGGCGCGGCCGCTCGTCTGGGCTCGGATCCCGAGACGCACGCTGACGCTCCGCCTCAGGTTAGTCCCTGGCGCGTGCGCGGGCACAGCCTCCTTGCTGCCCAGATTCGCGAGTGGCGATGCCCAGAGGGGGGGCCCCGGGGCGCGTCCTCAGCAATGCTAGTTTGCACGACTTGTTGGAGTCACGCCACGTGCCCTGGTCGGGGCCATGGGCTCTTAGCGCCCTGTCCGCCCAGGGACGGTGAGCCACCCCCGAGAGCAAAGAATGCACGCAGCCGCGTCGGCCGTGGGATGCACCCCCACTGGGCGTGGGATGCGGCCATCGACGAGGCATGCAGCCCGTCGGAGGCGGTACGGGCGTCCTGGGCCAGCCATTTCGGATTGGAAGGCGCCGCAGGGGGCCCTGTGGCCCGCGCCGCCGAGCCTCCCCTAGGCCCTCCTGTTCGGTGGGGCGCGCCGTGCCCAAGAGTGGCACTGTGCGATGCCTTACTGGCATTCGGGTTTCGCACGCGCGGCCAGGCTGAGCTTGGCCGCGAGGCGCAGCGGCTGGCCGCGGAGCGGGCCAGCCGGCTCGCAGCCACGAGTGCCATCGAGGAGGGATAGTTGCTGTGGACCTCCCTCTTCTCCTCCTCCTTCTGGAGTCGCGCACCTCCTCCTCCTCCTCCTCCTCCTCCTCCTCCTCCTCCTCCTCCTCCTCCTCCTCCTCCGCCTCCGCCTCCGCCTCCGCCTCCGCCTCGGCCGGGGGTCAGTTACTGTTCTGCTGGGTACCGTATCCTTGTGCTCGGCCCTACGCCGCGGGGGCATTGATAATGCCATGTACGCTTCACGGCTTGGTGCCAGCATGCCGGCTCGTCTTTTTAGGTCCCGCCCCGCGGCACGTTGCCCGGGGCCGTGGCGCTCAGCTACGCCCGTGACTCTAGAGCCACCTTAAGCTTCCAGGCGCGGGGATCGTGCAATGGGTGGAGTGGCGGGGCCGTGTGGTCCATAAGTCCCATGAGGCCTTCGTGCCTGTTCGCCCTGGGGTGCCGACCCAGGTGCACGAACCACACGTTGCGATCGTCGGGAAGGGCCTCGCAGGAAGGAGGTGAACCGACCGTCCCCCTACACACCGCCGGCGTGCTGGCGCAGCCCCCGTTGCGCTCTCGGCCAGGCCTGGCCCAGGCCCCCCGAGGACAAAGAAGGCGCGAGCTCGCAGCCAAGCTCGGCAGCGACTCCTCCTCCTCCTCCTCCTCCTCCTCCTCCTCCTCCTCCTCCTCCTCCTCCTCCTCCTCCTCCTCCTCCTCCTCGTATGAGGAGCAAGTCGCGGGGCGACATGGCGCGGGCCTGTACCTCGACCGTGTTGCGTGACGCCCTCGCCGATGAGCGAGCGGCCTCCCTTGCGCGTGCGGAGGGAGGTCTTCCCGCGTGGAGGCGGAGGGCGGCCCGTGCGGCGCTGAGGCAGCACTCCCGCGTGAGGCAGTCCTCTCTCGCGGGTTCGCTTCTCTGTTCTCCATGGCTCCTCCTGCTCCTCCTGCTGCTCCTCCTGCGGCTCCTCCTGCTGCTCCTCCTCCTCCTCCTCCTCCTCCTCCTCCTCCTCCTCCTCCTCCTCCTCCTCCTCCCCTCCCCTCCTCGGCGCCAGACGGGGAGGGTGGGGGGCCATGGGAGGCCCGCATCGCGCGGCCGCCCCACCGCCCCAGCAGATCGCTCCGACAGATCGCTCCCCTCCCGTCCTCGTCGTCATCGTCGCCCGCTAATCTTTTCCCTTTTGAATAATTCCTCCCTGCCGCACCCCGAGGCCAGTCAGAAAGGCGGACCGGGCGTTTCGTTGTAGGCTTCGTACCGCACAGGATCCCGACGCTTAGAAAGTGGCAAGGGCTTCACACATCGAGGGCGGGTGGTGTTCAACATGTGGTTCTCGTATTAGCGCTGCGCACATCGCTTTGAAAACTTTTATCAGTTTCATGGATTTAGGGCGGGTGGTTTTCAACATGTGGCTCTCGCCTTAACGCCGTGCGCATTCGTCCTAACAACTTGCCAGAGCTTCACGGATTGAGGGCGGGTCGTTCTCAAAATGTGGCGCGCGCCTGAGCATCGCGCACATTCGTTTCAAAAGTCAGCAAGATCTTCACGAATTGAGGGCGGATAGTTTTCAACATGTGGCTCTCGCCTTAGCACCGCGCGCATTCGTTTGATCAAGGCGCACGACTTGCATTGGTTCTCATGGTTGACGTATCAGAAACGGCGTTTTGGCACGATTCGGGACCGTCAGGGCAAAACAGTTACTTACGTGGATTCGCGATGATGAAGTCCCAACAGTGGTGTTCTGGAGCGAATCAGGATCGTCAAAACGCAACCGTCAAGTTGATTCGTGGCGTTGACGTCCTGGGGATGGTTCCAGGATGTTCAAAACGTTTGTCTTCCAACGAGGCACTTCCCTCCATGGAAACCAATCCCCGCAGGTGCCTACGAAGAGGGAGCTGGGAGGGAAGGTTTATTTCAACATCGTTGGTGGGTCTTGGGTTTGCACCGGTCTTCCTCCTCCTCCTCCTCCGTTTCCTCTTCCCCTTGCTGTTCATCGTCCTTCTGTTCCATAGGACCCCGGGTAAAGAGTGCACGGGAGATGTCGGCGAGCATCAATCACGTGCCGCGGCGCTGCTACACGCATCCTGGCGCGCGTGCATGCTGTCGCTCGTTTTCTGGCAGTCCCAGCGAGCGTGGCCAGTGTGGCGCACGCGTGCGCGCGTGGACCCGCCGTCTTCGCCATTTCCTCCTTCCCCGTCGTCCGCCTTGACCTTATGTCGTCACGTTCCGTCCCCCTCGCCGTCTTTGTAACGAGGACACGTCTCGCTCCAGTGGGGCAGGGGCATCTCCCACCTGCTGCTTGCGCTTCGCCGTCCGTCGAGACGGAAGCCTGGAGCCGACAAGTCTGCCATGGCGGCTTCGCTGTTCTTCCCATCCTCCGCCCCAGCCGCATGTATCTCCGACTCCCTCCCGCTATTCCCCTCGCCGCCCGCATGCCCCGCCAGTTCGTTTACTCCGCTCGGGCCAGACGCGGGGGAAGAGGTACATAAGAGTAAAGTACATGGGGCAGGCGGGTCGGAGTGGACGGTCCTCAGGAGAGGTGGCTTGCGCGACAAGGTGTCTAGAGCAGGATAAGGAAGAGGAGAGAAAAAGGAGTCGGGGAGGGCAAAAAGGAGCAGGAGAGAGGGCGGGAAGAGGAGGGGGAGGAGGAGGAGGAGGAGGAGGAGGAGGAGGAGGAATGCTAAGAGGAGGGAGGGCGCTGAGAGGGAAGGCGAGGAAGGAAAGGATACACTCATTCGCTGGAAAGCAGGGCACTGGGGGTGGAGAGTAAGGGGAAGTGAAGGAGATGGGTGGAAGGGACGGGGCAGGGGAGAGAATGGAGAGAGGCGGAGAGGAACAACCAGAGGGGGAGGCACGGCATGGCAGGAGGAGTGATGCTGGACGGGGAGGAGGGGGCACGTAGTCGAGAAGAGAGGAGAGGAGGAGCGGGCATGAAAGGCGAGGGGGCGAATGGCACGAGAGGAGCGGCGAGGAGCGCAGAGAAGGACAGGCCACCCCGCCCCCCTCCAACGCCCCGCTGCGGCCCGATGCGCCCTCGCCTCCCGCAGAGGCTGCTGTGGACCTTCGCCCACGGCATGGGCTCCGAGGCGCTCACCTGGGAGGCCATCGAGGCCGCCGCGGTGGTCGGCACCGTGGAGCCGCAGGTCGTCGCGGGCTCCAAGCCTCGCGGAGGGGCAGGAGGATAGGAGGAGAAGAAGAAGAAGAAGAAGAAGAAGATAGGAGGAGGAGGAGGAGGAGGAGGAGGAGGAGGAGGAGGAAGAGGACGACGACGAGGAGGAGGCGAGGGGGAGAAGCAGCAGGAGACATCAGCAGGAGGGCGACGTGAGAAGGATGAGAAGGAGGAGGAGGAGGAGGAGGAGGAGGAGGAGGAGGAGGCAGCGGACACTAGACGAGGAGGTGGGGCGCCCAGTGGGCGCGGCTGGGCGGGGGGGGGGTTGTCGGGGCCGGGCCTGCCCGCAGGTGCCCGTGGTGACCCGGCCAGAGTTCTTCAGGCGCCGACTCCCCCCCCCCACCCTCCGCGGTCCGTCGCGCCCCTCGCCCTGCCCCTTACCCCCCGTCGCCCTTCTTGGGCCGGCCCCCTCCATCCCACCCGCTCCCTCCGTCGCTCCGGGCCGGGCCTTCTCCCCCTCCCGTGGACGCCTCCAGCTTGCTGCGCCTCGCCGAAGAGCTTCCCAGAGCGCAGACGCTGCCAGGACACCAGAGACTACACTGGAGAGGCATCAAGCCAGCTTCTCGCACGAAGGAAGCACGCACAGAGGCATCACGTAGATGGTGGATCGGCGCGAGAGGCGACGGACGCGGCGCTCTAGTCCCCATCCCCTCTTTACTATATTGCGAAGGCCTTACGGCTGGTGCCGCCGACCCTGAGAACGACGAAGATGAAAACGAGGGGGGGCAGGGGGAGGAGGATGAGTGGGAGGTGGAGGAAGGGTGGAGGAAATGGATCAGGGAGGAGGAGGGGGGAGAAGGATGTGGAGGAGAAGCAAGAGGAGAAGCAGGCAGAGGAGAGCAGGAGGAGGGGGAGCAGAGGGGGGGGGAGAAGGAGGAGGAGGAGGAGGAGGAAGAGGAGGAGGCCAGAGGCTTTCTTGGGACAGCCTGAGGCTTTCTTGAGGCCGTCTTGGGTCGTCCAGGGCTTCTCTTGCGCCGTCTGGAGGCACTCTTGGATGCCTCCTGGGCAATTTGGGGCTCTCCTGGGCTGTCTTGGGGCAATATTGGAGGCTTCTTGGGCAGTCTTGGGGCTTTTTGGGGCTCCGGGACTCCCCGGGGGGGGCGTCGTATCTGACCCCCCCCCCTTCCCCCGGGAACCCCCCACGGGACCCCCCCCGGGGACCCCGGGACCCCTCCCCCCCGGCAGGGGAGGGATCGAAGGGAAGCCGCTTCCCTTCGACTCAATTTCGACGTTGCTCAACTTCGCTTTGGCTGGCGCGCTGAGGAGGCCCTTGGGAAAGGGGGGAGCTTCGACGAGCCCAGGGAAAGGGGAAGGCAGGGAAAGGGGACGACAGAGACGACGACCAACGAATGACGGAGATGGCGACTTGAGCGGACAAGCCCCTCACACACGCCAACAGGGTCGGCGGATCTCGTGGAAGCAAAAAGACGACCCAAGATGCCTCCAAGAGCACTCCAACAATGGCCTCAAGATGCAACATGCACAGCTTCCGTAGCCATTTCGGCTCAAGCCATTTCGGCTCAAGCCATCAGTCTGAGCGTGCCGCCTGTCGTCTCGCTGCTCATTTTTCTTTGAGACCGATGCGCTCGCAAGTGCTCGCCAGTCCTGAAACAAACATGGTGTTCTGCATCTCTGTTTGCTCTCCTCTCCTTGTTTTTTTGTGTTCGTGAAGTATGGCGCCTGCAAGCTCGTCAGTTCATGGGCGTCCGGGTTTGTTTGCTATCGACAGTTATGGTACAATGGGTCCGTACCGTTGTTATGTTTGAGCGAGAACATGGAAGGTGTTCGCAATGTAACTGGTCTAAGCACTCAGGCATGGCCACGACCGCTCACAGTTTTCTACCATGTGTTTCAAAGCAGTAGCGAGGAAAGTGCCGACGCTTTGACAACTTCCGTGATCAAAGAACAGTTGTCCGCGATGCGGTCTTCTAATGTTTTCGGCCAAGGCGTGAAATTGATGTGGACGTTCATCGGCCCTAGGGACAGCGGCGTGGCAGCATTGCTCGAATGTCCCACGTGCCAGTTGCTCGAGTCGTCTCCGACTGGGAACGAGATTGTTACACTGCAGCACCTGTACGACTACTGCTTAAAGCACCACTCTGAGCGTGTGGTGTACATGCATTCCAAAGGGACTTTCCATCCAGGTCGGGTGAACGACAATAATCAGGCGATTCCTCCTGAAGGGAAAATCTGGTCCGATGCGTGCCATTCTCAGGACATGCTCAAAGAGTGCACCGCGCGTGGCAGCCGCTTCGGTCCTATGCCGTACCATCGCTATCCAGGGAACATGTGGTTGGCCAGATGTGATTATGTCTCCCGCCTGAGTCCGCCCTTGAAGTCTGGGTCGGCCATGGCGTCGGCGGTGCGGGCCGCCGATGAGAAAGGCCTGCTGCCTGGCGGCATAACTTAGGAGGAGGGAGGAGGGAGGAGGGAGGAGGGAGGAGGGAGGAGGGAGGAGGGAGGAGGGAGGAGGGAGGAGGGAGGAGGAGGAGGGAGGAGGGAGGAGGGAGGGAGGGGGGAGGAGGGAGTCGGATCGGTTCTCTGCGGAGCACTGGTTGAGCTCCCATCCGAGCCACGCTCCTTGCGACGTGTGCGGCAAGACCAGCTATACTTGGGGTGTAAAGCAAATGGATGAGTTTGAAGAGGAACACTCTGCGGTGTCCTGGGCCCCCGAGCTGCGCGCGAATCCGAGGCCAGATATGCCCCTTCTGTAAATATTGCGACAAAGTCAGATGCAATTTGACGGAATGGAGGTTATGGCGGCTTTTCGAGTGGAAGTTTTTGCACCCCGAGTCTCATCCACAGAAGGGCGCCTTGTGGAAGTATTACCGTGCAGGTGCTGGTGTATGCAGATGATGGGCGGTTAGCATCGACCCCGTGGTGGCATCGAGCCCCACCGTACAGGAGCAACCGGGCGTCAGGTGAGCATGAGATTCTGGGCGGCGCCTGCACCCTGTTCGGGCTCCCCCAAGACGGCCTGAAGAGAGCTTCAAGCAGCAACAAAAAAAACATACACAGTTTGTTCGTTGATTTCCCAAGGACTTTCGCTGTTCTGCATTTCCAGTTTCTCCACGCTTTACGGCGGCCCCAGAGGCCCTCAAGATCGCCCGAGACCGCCTCGGACGCTCCCAATCGGGTGCATGCAGTTCCAGGGGCCCAAGGCGGCACACGAGGCGCCCCAGAGGCGCCCGATGCGGCCCAAAATCAGCCCAACGATCCCCCGGCCCCCAAGACGATCCAAGAACGCTTGGAATCGTTAGCATGCTCCACACGTCCCGAAGGCCTCCCCACGACCTAATCGGCCTCCAGGGCGAGATAAGATACCTCCAAGAGCACTCTCACGAGAACCTTAAGAAATAGAATTCGTTGACTTCTTAACGAATTCTATTTCTTCAAATAGAATAGAATAGTACCGAAGATACAATAGTAATATAATGGAATAGAATTCGTTGGTTCGGAAAGAATAGATACAAGGACCGACGGCCGTTCCTGTCAATTGTGACGGCGTCGTCCACTCGACACAAAGGGCCGCTTGGCAACAGTGGCTGCTACTGGTTTTGGACAACCGTTGCTGTCCGGAATCGCACCCACTCGTTCTGCGTCCACCCCGGACGTCTATTTTCTGGGCGCGCGAGCCTTGCCCGTGCGGGCGCCGCGACCCGCCCCTTGGAGCATCTGCCCTCCGCCATGGCAGCACCTACGCCGCGGAGGGGGGGAGGGGGAGGGGGGCGAAGGGGCGAGAGGGCAAGCCATGGGACCAGGAGAATACTAAGGCGATCGCGGGGGCGTCTCCAGCGATCCAGTTTGCCCCGCTTCCCTTTTGCTTTCTATAGGCGCACTACAGCGCTGGGGAACACATGTTTTAAGCTGTCTCCCCAATACTTTGTTATACACCGTGCACTGCCGCCAAAGGCCGCAGCGCCTTTCACGCAGTAGTGTCCCGCCTCTGCAGCCGAAGGTTGCAGTTTAGCAATTTCCAGCGCACCGCGACGTCCTGAAAAAAAAAAAAGGATAATACTAAGGCGAACCAGGGCAGAGGTTCTGCAGACTGACTGGAGGCTCGGGACAACGTCCAATTGTGGGTTGTTCACAACCTGTTCCTGCTGTATCAGACTGCAGCGCGTACCCGTAGATTTGGTACCGCGCCCAGGTTTCTGGCTGGATAGAGAGGGCAGGAGGGAGAAGGTTAAGGGGATGCACATGATGAGACGGTGGAGGATGGATTTGGACACGTCGTACTATGCAAGTGACAGCGGAACTAGAACTTGGCGATTGGCCATGGTTGCCCTTTTTGGTTGCCGGCCGCGGAGGGGCGGCTCTGTCTGGGTTCATCTGCAGGCTGTTGATCTTTCACTTGCTCTAGAGGTCGCGATGGCGTCACAAAGCAAGTACAGCTCGAACTCCAAGCGCGCGTCGGGTTGCTGCAGCGATGCCTCTAATCACCTACTTCATTGCTTGATTACTTGATGCTGGCCTTGCAGCTCACCGCGGCGTTACTCGATGCGAAGGCATTGCATATTTGAGTCGTATGTTCGGCGCCAATACCGAGCTTCTGCTACAGATGTCACATAACTTCGATGAGAGGACGGGCGTCGCGGGGCCGAGCCAGAGAAAAAAAAAATAGAATTCGTTGACTTCGTTGATTGTTTCGTGAATTCCCTACCTAGGCTCTGCCTGCAAAGGGTTCTTACTTTATTAGCCTAAAGGGGCCGGGCAGTGTAAACCGCCCCGGGCGGTTCCCCCGGCATCCGCCCCGCGGTTTCCCCAGTGACGTTCCCTTAGCTTAGTGTTGCTTATCTTATTTTAGCTTATTTTTTGAGTGAGAACTCTTGAGTAACATTCCTGCAGGAAGACTTTGTTTATTCATGTTCTCTTAGTGAGCATTATTTAGTCAGGGTTTCTTAGTGAGGGTTCTGGATTAAGGTTCCTAGCATGGATTATGTAGTAAGGGTTTCTCATAAAGGAATTCCTGACACACATTGTCTTTGTCAGGATTCTTGGGTAAAGGGTTCCTTCGTAGGGATTCTTCATTATGGGTTTACTACATGCCGAGCTTGCGTGGGGGCGACATGGCCTGAGAACTTTCGGCGCTTGCAGGCGCCTTAGCCTCGTCGATGGGATCTGGCAATCGGATCCATTCCTATCGGAGGCTGGCCTGGAAGCCGGTGCGATGCGATGTTGTGCTTCCCCCCCCACCCTCCCCCTTTCCCCAGAGGGGGCGTCAGAAACCCCGCGTACCTTCTGTGGGGAGCGACGGGGAAACTCGCCCCATCGGAAAGGGGCTCAGAAAGCCGGCGTTCCCTTGAATATTCATTACCAAGTAAAAACGGTTCCGCGCGCTCTCGCCTCGACGCTGGCTACATTTTCTTTGAAAACGAGGCTCCCGCTCGAGCGTTGGCTTGGCCCCAAATGCGGGTCCGTGGAGGCCCAGGTACGACAACAACGGTTCCCGCTCGATACTTCCTCACAATTTACCCCGACACCCTGGCTAGAGAGGCCCCCAAACTCAAGAACGGCGCTCTCGTTCGAAACTTCCTCGAAGTTCCCTTAATTTGGCGGAGGCCCAGCCACGACGACAAGGGCTCCTACTCGATACTTCCTCACGATCTACTCCAAGAGCCCCTGGCCAAAGAGGCCCCTGAACTCAGGATCTGCGCTCTCGCTCGAGACTTTCCCGTACTTCAGGCAAGTTGGTGGAGGCCCGGACACGGCGACGAGGGCTGCGGCCCCGCCAGCCTCGGCGACCGAGGGACGAAGCCTAGCCCCGACTGGCCCGCGGAGCGCCCGCGGCATGTCCTTCGCCGCGACCGTCCAGCGCCAAGACGGCCCAACGGACCTCCGAGACGGCCCTAAAGTGCCCAAAGAGAGACCCACGACTGTCCAGGCTGGGCCGCAGGACGGCCTCCGAAGGCCAAGAGGTCCCTTAGAGGCAGGCCCCCAGAGGCCCCCAAGAGGCCCCTGGGTGGCCTCGGGAGGCCCCTCAGAGGCCCCCAAGATGCCACAAGGAAGCCCCCAAGAGGCCCCAAGAGGATCTCAAGAGGCCTCCTCTTCTTCCTTCTCCTCCTCCTTCTCCTCCTCCTCCTCCTCCTCCTCCTCGTCTTCCTTCTCCTCCTCCTCTCTCTCCTCCTCATTTCTCTTCCTCTCCCAGGTGTTCCCCCAAGGGATTCCACAATGGTTGGGGGAACGCATAGTCCAATAGCTTGGCCAGACTTCGGGCCAACGTGTGGCTGCATGGGCGTGAGGAGGGGGGTGTCGGTCGGTTTGGGGCGAGAAATCGTGGGGTCGGGGGTCCCAAGAGGAGAAGTTTCACGGGGTGAGGATGTCGGAGCCGGGAGGGGGGTGTCGGTCGGTTTTGGGTGGTCTAGTCTCCATTCCCTGTTTACTATATTTAGTCCCTGCTGTCTTCTGCTTGTTCTCCGCTCGTACATCTGCTCTTCGCTCTATACAGTCTACTCTCTATGACGTGTGTCCTCTGATCCACCTGACCTCGTCCCATCCATTCTCTACCCTCCATGTTATAATTCCCACCCTCTCCTTTCTGTGGCCGCCTATCTGCTCGTTGTTCTCTTCTTGTCTCTATAGCATATGCTTTCTGTTCGTCCCGCCCTGTTCTGTACACTCTACGATCCACTCTCTCTGACGAAAGGCCCTACTCTGTCTTCTTCTCGAGGCCACAGGAACCTGGCCTCGAGGAGCAGCCCGAGAACCAAGGAACCCAGATTCGGCAATCCGGGAGCCCGGGAGCCTGGCCGCCGACCGACATCGGCGGAGAAAACGTTCATAGAGTCCCTGCGGCAATCGCGGGAACCCAGGACGCGGAACTGGGAATGTCGGAATCGGAAACACGGGAGTTCGGCAGTCTTCCGAAGCTAACGGCGAAACTCTCGCCAACTCAGTACAGCATGCGCGAGGACCCCTTCGGTACAAACTGATTGGGGAACAGTGGGCAGATGGGCTAGGGGAGCATCACGCATAGATGGGGGAAATGAAGACCAGTTTGAGCAGGAGGAGCAGGAGCGGGAGCAGCAGCAGTATCACGAGGATTCTAGAAGGAGGTGAAGGATGAGCACGCAGATGTTTCATTTGCTCGATCATCTCTCGTGCACTGCTGCTGCGGCCGCTGTAACTGCTGCTGCTGCTGCTGCTGCTGCTGCTGCTGCCCCTTCCCCTTCCTCCTATTCCTCCTGCCTTGCCTCCCCTTCTCCCCTCCCCCCCTCGATCCCTCCTCTACCACGTCCTGATCGGGCAGGGTGACGACCGAGCGCACGAGGTCTCTACAGTCAAGGACGAATTGGGATTGGCAGACATCGACGTACCGGGCGGAGAAACAAGAGGAGGAGGAGGAGGAGGAGGAGGAGGAGGAGGAGGAAGACAAGAGCAGGCTGCGGGAAAGGCTGTGGAAGAGGAGGAGGAGGAGGCCCAGTTCCCCTGCCTCTCCTGCTCCTACTGGTGTTTTTTTTTCTCAGCTTCCTCACCATAGTTTTCTCATCGCTGCGCTGCTTCCGCTGATGCCGCTCCGGCTCCTTCCCTCCCTCCCTCATCCTTTCTCCTCGCCCTCATCCTTCGCTCCTTCTCTCTTCTCCTCTTCCTACTTCTTAGTGCTATTGTTTGTCCCATATTTCTCATTAGTATCATTTTGCTCTCCCTTCCTCCGCTATTCCTGCCTCTTTCTTCCGTCCTCTTTCCTCCTCACTGTTGCCGCTCCTCTTCCATGCCTTCTTGCTACTTTCTCCTTGTTGCTCCTTCCTCCATCCTGCTGCTTCCTCTTCCTTGGGCTGACTGGGTTGATCGAAGCACGCGGGAGGCAGAAGAGTGCATCAACTTGTTCAATATTGTAACCCTGAATTGACACAACGACGACAGGCCTGGAGATGGCTTGCACGAGGCACGGACAGAATTGGACAGAGCGCCAGCGGAATAAAATGTGGCAATCTTTCTCGCAGGATCTGCGCCCGCATCCGAACTTCGACTGCGAGAAGGCCCCCCTCAAACAGGCCGACGGCGCGCTGGATCGACCACGCACTCGAGAGACGTGCCAGGCCGCCCCAGGGCAACGAGCCCTGCGGATCCGTGCACCGCTTCCTGCTGCACGCGGGGCGCGCGCACGCGATGCCTGGAGGCCTGGAGCCACCCGGCGGGGCCTGCCCCGCGAACCGCTCCAGCCTGCTACTGTCCTCGCGACACGTCAAAGCGAAACTCAGAAGACGGCGAGCTTCGGGCCCGACAAGTCAGTCACGAAAGACGACGAGGCCGCACCGGGCGAAGTTAGTTAGCGATAAAGCGAAAGCGCCGAGAGGACGCAAGGCTGAAGTTAGGCTGAAGTATTCGGCGCCTCGGCCCGCGCCTCGGCGCGCGGCCCCGCCAGGCGCGCCATGCCTGGAGCCACCCGGCGGGGCCCGCCCCGCGAAGCGCCTCGGCTCGCGGTGGGCGCCTCGGCCCGCGACGGGCAGCCCCGCGCGCGGGGGGGGCGCCGCGCGAGGCGGGCCGGTGGGCCTCCCGCAGCCGCTGTCGCTGCCGCCGCCGGTGGTACTGTTTCCCACCACCACCACCACGAGCTGGAGGGGGAGGGGGTCCTCCTCCTCCTCCTCCTCCTCCTCCTCTCCTCCTCCTCCTCCTCCTCCTCCTCCTCCTCCTCCTCTCCTCCTCGTCCTCGTCCTCCTCCTCGTCCTCCACCTCCTTCCCCCCTCCAACCTATGGTGGTGGTGGTGGTGGAAAAGAGGCCCATCAGCCGCTGCAGCTGATCGTCCTGGGCGCCCGCATCAGCCGCAGCCAAGTTCAAGCTCGACGACTGCCGGCACGCGCAAGGCGTCCACGAGGGCGTGTCCTCCCTGTGGTGGTGGTCGCCGGCGGTCCCCGCAGCGGGCGCCGTGCCGGCTTCCCTTGCACCGCCGTGCTCGACGGCAGCCCGTGTGCCCAGCCCAGAGTTGTGGCCAGGTAGGGTATCCCTGCGATCTTGAAAAAGGGGTTCCCTGATCCGGAGGGGAAGCTGGAAGATTGGACCCCCGGCCCTCTCTTGGGGGGCTCCTCCTCTTCCTCCGCCTCCTCCTCACACGGGACACCCGCGCACCCTTGCTTTGGCAGGGCCGACCTGCCACTCCGGGCCCGCTGCATGCCGGGCGCGCCGCCGGTCGGCACCCGCGGGCGCCAGGGGGGGGCGGGCGCCGCCCGCTCCCGCCCGCCCGCCTCCTCTGTTCTCCTCTTCTCTCCAACCCTCCGCCTCCTCCTCCTCCTCCTCCTCCTCCTCCTCCTCCTCCTCCTCCCTCCTCCTCCTCCTCCTCCTCCTCCTCCTCCTCCTCCTCCTCACTCCCTCCTCCTCCCCCTCCCCCTCCTCATCACCCTCCCGGCCGTGTGGCGGCAACAGAGGCCGCTCCCGCTGCTTCTGGCTGCGGCAGCGCGGGGGTGGAGAGCAGCCCCGGCTCCGAGGGCTTCGGAGGAGGGCCTCTGCGGCCTGCGTGCTCGGGCTCACCTCCTCGGAGTGTGGGCTCCTCGTTTTGCGGCATCTCCATGGGGCACTCGGCACTCGTCGAGGAGTCTCATGAACTCAACATGCGCCCCCCCGCGTGCTCGGGCTCACCTCCTTGGAGTGTGGGCTCCTCGTTTTGCGGCATCTCCATGGGGCACTCGGCACTCGTCGAGGAGTCTCATGAACTCAACATGCGCCCCCCCGCGTGCTCGGGCTCACCTCCTTGGAGTGTGGGCTCCTCGTTTTGCGGCATCTCCATGGGGCACTCGGCACTCGTCGAGGAGTCTCATGAACTCAACATGCGCCCCCCCGCGTGCTCGGGCTCACCTCCTTGGAGTGTGGGCTCCTCGTTTTGCGGCATCTCCATGGGGCACTCGGCACTCGTCGAGGAGTCTCATGAACGTAGCATGCGCCCCCCAGGCAGACGTTCCCCTGTTAAGCTTTGCCTGAAGGGCTGGTGTTTGTGTTTGAAGAGCCGGTGGGTGCTGGGCCTGCCCCAGCTGGCCTTCCTTGGGTTCTTTGGTCTTGGTTCCTTGGTTCCTTTGTCTTGGTGCCTTGCTGCCATTCAGGGGTTGCTTGGTTCATTGAACCCTTGGTCTTGGTTCATTGGTTCTTCCGTCGTGGTTCTGCAGTTCCTTGATCTTTGCTCCTTGGTTCCTTGGTCGCGGCTCCTTGGTTTGATGGTTCCTCGGTCTGGGTTCCCTGCTGCCTCGCCACGCATGCCAAGCAGTGCCAAGCACTGCCGCGCAATGCCAAGCAATCAGCCAAGCGATACCGAGAACTGCCAGGTGACGCCAAGCAATGCCAGGCAACGCCACGCAGTGCAATGCCAGGCAAAGCAATGCAGTACCAAGCAGTGCCCAGCTAGGGGCGCGCCAGGTTCACGAAACGCATGGGCGGCAACAAAGGTCCCGCCACCTTCCCCGGGGGGCAGTTTTGCGTCACGGAACCGTTTTTGATGGCCCCAGGGCCCAAAGGCGATCCTGAGGGGCCGAAATCGAAGAGAAGCGCCGGGACTGACAAAGTCGCGTCGTCAGAGATCTGGGTTCTCGTGGGCATGTCTGGACCGGGCCCCCCTTCCTCGATCCTCGATCCTCCTCCTCCTCTCCTCTCCTCTCCTCTCCTCTCCTCTCCTCTCCTCTCCTCTCCTCTCCTCTCCTCTCCTCTCCTCTCCTCTCCTCTCCTCTCCTCTCCTCTCTCTCCTCTCCTCTCCTCTCCTCTCCTCTCCTCTCCTCTCCTCTCCTCTCCTCTCCTCCCTCCTCTCCTCCTCCTGCTTCCTCCTCCTCCTCCTTCTCCTCCTCATCCTCCTCCTCCTTCTCCTTTCTCCTCTCCTCCTCCTCCTCCTCCTCCTCCTCCTCCTCCTCCCCCCTCCCCTCCTGCTGGAAGGTGCGCCCTCAAGACGGTCCACCTGGTCGCCGCCGAGCTCCGCGAGCGCTCGCGGGAGCTGGACCAGCGGATCGCGGAGGACCGCGCGGGCCACTGCTCGGAGGGCACACATACACCATTCCTGGGCCCAGGACCAGTCTTAAGGCGGGCCTGTCCCCCTACAGGGGGATGTTCGACTTAAGAAAATAAAAAATAAAAAAAACATACTCCGACGGAAGGACCCCACATGAGAATCTCTTTAGCTTGCATGGGGGTATCCTCCTGCCCCTTCCCTTCTCCCACCTACTCTTGCCTCCTCGTTCTCCTCCTGTCTGCTCCTCCTTCTGCCTCAACCCCTGCCTCTTCCTCCTCTTCTTGCCTCCTCCACCTCCTCCCCCTCCCCCTCGTTATGCTTCCTCCCCCCCATTCCCCCTGCCCCTCCTGCCTCCTGCCTCCTCCTCCTGCTCTCCCTCTCCCTTCTCCTCCTCCTCCTCCTCCTCATCCCCTGTCCTCCTCCTCTCCCTCTCCCTCATCCGCTTCCTCCTCCTCCTCCTCCTCCTCCTCCTCCTCCTCCTCCTCGTTTCCATATTCCTCCCCCCTCCTCCCCCCCCTCCTCCTCCTCCTCCTCTCCTCCTCCTCCTCCTGCCTCCTCCTTAGGCCTCCTGCCCCCTCCTGGGGCCTCCTGGGGCCTCTTGGGGCCTCCTGGAGCCTTCTGGGCCTTCCGGGACCTACTGGGGCCTCCTCGGGCATTCCTCCTCCTCCTTTTCCTCCTCGTCCTTCCTCCCCTCAGCCTCTTCCTCTTCCTGCTTTCCTGCCTCGTCCTGCATCATCCCTCCTCCTTTTCCTGGCAATCCTCCTCCTCCTCGTCCTCGTGCGGAACACGACCCAGAGGAAGCGCACGACGTGCGTCCCAGCCGATACGCGCCGGAGGACGACCCAGAGGAAGCGCGCGCCGGAGGATGACCCGGAGGAACCACGTGAGCTGCGGGACCCATAGGAAGGCTCCCGCCTGACGCGTCCTCACAATTCACTCACAGACGAGGGTCCCGCTTGATACTTCATCCAAATTCAGACCTGAGGAGCCCAAAAGTGACGACAGTTACAGGAATCCGATGACCCGCTCGGATTAATAATATGATCTGCGGGCCCCATAGGGAGGGGGCTCCCGCTTGAGACTTGCTCGCAATTCACTGACAAACGAGGCTCCCGCCTGATACTTCCTCCAAGTTCAGACCTGTGGAGCCCAAAAGTGACGACAGTTACAGGAATCCGATGACCCGCTTGGATTAGTAACATGATCTGCGGGCCCCATAGGGAGGGGGCTCCCGCTTGATATTATTTCACAATTCACTCACAGACAAGGTTCCCGCTTGATATTTCTTCCAAATTCAGACCTGAGGATCCCAAAAGTGACGACAGTTACAGGAATCCGATGACCCGCCCGGATTAGTAACAAGATCTGCGGGCCCCGTAGGGAGGGGGCTCCCGCCTAGGACTTCCTCACAATCCACTCACAGACGAGGCTGCCGCTTGATAATTCCTCCAAATTCAGACCTGAGGAGCCCAAAAGTGACGACAGTTACAGGAATCCGATGACCCGCTCGGATTAGTAACATGATTTGCGGGCCCCATACGGAGGGGGCTCCCGTTTGAGACTTCCTCACAATTCACTCACAGACGAAGCTCCCGCTTGATACTTCTTCCAAATTCAAACCTGAGGAGCCCAAGAGTGACGACAGTTACAGGAATCCGATGACCCGCTCGGATTAGTAACATGATCTGCGGGCCCCATAGGGACGGGGCTCCCGCCTGAGACTTGCTTGCAATTCACTGACAAACGAAGCTCCCGCTTCATACTTCTTCCAAATTCAGACCCGAGGAGCCCAAAAGTGACGACAGTTACAGGAATTCGATGACCCGCTCGGACTAGTAACATGACCTGCGGGCCCCATAGTTAAGGGGGCTCCCGCCTGAGACTTGCTCGCAATTCACTGACAAACGAGGTTCCCGCTTGATATTTCCTCCAAATTCAGACCTGAGGAGCCCAAAAGTGACGACAGTTACAGGAATCCGAGGACCCGCTCGGATTAGTAACATGATTTGCGGGCCCCATAGGGAGGGGGCTCCCGCTTGAGACTTCTTCGCAATTCACTCACAGACGAGGCTCCCGCTTGATATTTCCTCCAAATTCAGACCTGAGGAGCCCAAAAGTGACGACAGTTACAGGAATCCGATGACCCGCTCGGATTAGTAACATGATCTGCGGGCCCCATAGGGAGGGGGCTCCCGCCTGAGACTTCCTCACAATTCACTCACAGACGAGGCTCCCTCTTGGTGGATGATGGTGATGGGATGATGACGACGGTGTTCGATGATGATATATGATTGATGATGATGATGATGATGATGATGATGATGATGATGATGGTGATGATAATGATGATGATGCTGATGATGGTGGTGGTGGTGATGATGACGACGTGATGATGATGATGATGGTGGTGATGATGAGTGCTGATGGTGAGTGACCGTGCGATTATGATGGTAAATGGTGGTGATGATGATGGGGACGAAATGGTGAGTCAGCGAGTAGTGATGATGATGATGATGATGATGATGATGATGATGATGATTTATGATGATGATGATCGTTCGATGCCGATGATGGTGAGTGATCGTGCGATGGTGATGGTGATGCTAATGGTGATGATGATGATGATGAGTGGGGAGTGATGGTGATGGTGATGATGATGCGGAGGAGGAAGCAAAGAGGAGCAGAGGAGAGGGAGGAGGACGAGAGATCCTGCGCGGAGGGTGTGCAGAGAAAACAAGAACCCCACTTAGGATGTGGGGAAAAATAATCCAAACATGGTCCAAAAATAGCCTGGGGACTTTTTGAAACATTTTTTTTTTTTTTTTTACCTTTTTGGGGGTATTTTGGGGGAATGTGTTTTTCCGTCGAAAATCACCCTGTAGGGGGACAGGCCCGACGCAAGACCAGTCTTACATGAGGCATTCCTGAAAGGGTCGGGGGCGGATAGACCTCCTGTCCTGACACGTCGATTGGCGAATTGGCCGTTAGTTGGCTCGCGAGAGTGCGTCGCGGCCGTCATTCTAGCGGGTCCAGGTCCGTCGGTTTCGGTCCTAGGCCGTTTTCGCTAAAGGAAGGTTTACTGAAGGGAGGTTTGTCTACCGCCGAAAGAGCCTCGCCTTCGAGGATCGAAGAAGTTGACATCTCGCGGCAGGCATGCGGAAGGCGGCGGCGAGGAAAACGAGCCCAGCTTTGCCGGCGGAAGGCCAGCTTCAGCCAGCGGAAGCAAGAGATGCGCCCAAGAGATGACAACGTTGTTGGGCTCAGGGTTTCCGGAGCCGGCCATATACATACACATGCGCCGATCCTCAGGAGGAGAAAAAATCACACAGACACAATTCATCGTCGATTCCCCAGAAGATATGGGGAAATATGGGAAGTGGGGGGGAAGACAGAAACCCAGAGAATATGCGGAAATATGGGGAATCTTGTTATTTGTGTGTATTTATGTGTGTGTCCCAAGGCCCCTTCAGATCCTCGGCTCAGGATAAGCCTGGTCAGGATCGAGGCAGGCGCAATAGTGGGTGCCCTCCGGGTTCCGCCCGAGCCGTCGGACTCCGTGGCGCTCTGGCCCTCCCCGTGCGCGACGGCTGCTTCTGGATGGCTCGGCGCTCTCCTCTGCCTCGCCTGCCGCGCGGGACCGGAGGAGGAGGAGGAGGAGGAGGGGGAGGAGGAGGAGGAGGAGGGGGAGGAGGAGGAGGACGAGGAGGAGGAGGAGGACGAGGAGGAGGAGGAGGAGGAGGAAGAAGAGGAGGGGGTGGAGGAGGAGGAGGAGGAGGAGGGGAGGAGGAACAGGAGCGGGCGGAGGAGGAGTCAGCGGGCTCTCGGTCGCCGAGGCGGGGCCCAGCTCGAGCACGGACGGGCGGTCCCTGCGCGCCTGCCTCTTCGGAGTGCGGGGCCCCGTCGCCGCGGCGGGCCGCGCCCCGTCGCCGCGGCCGGGCGCGCCTCCAGAGATCGCTCGGGGCCGGCTCCCGGCATGGGCCTGCTGGGGTTTCAAGAAGTTGGGAACCCCCAGACCGGGTGGTGAGATACCAGGTGGCGACCTGGAATCCCCAAAAAGGTCGCCGCTGGGTTTGGGGACGCGGGGTCACCACCGGGTTTTGTGACTCCTGGACCCACCAGTGTCCGAGACATCCTCGGAAAACCGCATGAGTCCCCAAACCGGTCTGCCGGGGTTTCAAGAATCTGGACGCCCGCAATGGGTATTGAAAGACCGCAGTTCCTGTTCAATTTGGACAGGATTCGCTGTCCACGCCGCCGCGGCCTGCGTCCATTCGAGACAGAGGGCCGCCTACCCAACAGCGGCCGCTGTTGGTTTGGGACAACATTTGCTGTTAGGCATTGTACCCATTTTTTCGGTACCCATTTCGGGCGTCCAAAAAGAAGCACCGAGCGCGTTCCACTGCTCGCAAAGTGCCTACTCGCAAACGTCAGACAACAAAACAAAAACGCGCTCGCCTCGACGTACCGCATCGCGAATCCCCCACGGCGGCTCCAGGGCCATTTGCGAGTAGTGGCTCTGCGAGCAGTGGAGCGCGCCTGCCCAGAGGAAGCAAGAATCAGTGGCCCCCCGCAGGTTTTCCACGGATTTGGGCGTTCTCCTGCCTTTTCTGCTCCTCGACGCTCCAAGGGCCTCCAGGACCAGGGCCGCCGCCGCGGTGGGGCCGAGAGGGGGCACACTCCCTGGTCCACGATCTGCGCCCTGAGCTCGGAGCCGCGGGGGACCCCGCCAGAGCTCGCCGCAGAGGGGCCGCCCTCCTCGTCCAGGACCTGCGCCTCGTCTTGATGCTGCGTTTGCTCGTCCGCGGCGACGTCGGGCCAGCCACAGCTGGGGGATCTGTGGTCCTTGCCCCCCTGGGGGACCCCTCGATTTCGACGCCCCTCTCCAAGAGATCGTCGAGGCGATGGGTTCCCCCAGGGGGGGGGGGGTACGGACCACAGCTCCCCCAGTTGTGGCTGGTCGGGACGTGGGGCACGAAGAGCGCCGAGCAGCCACAGCCGCGGCGCGGCAGGGCCGATGGCGCTGCGCCTCTTGAGCTCGGGCTTGGCATCGCTCGGACGTGAGCATTTGTCCTTCGGCGAGGACCATCGAGGAGCATCTTTGATCATGTGGCGAAAAAACCACGCACGAAACCGAAACAAAGCACAGGGAATGGACGTCCGAGCGATGGCCAGGGCGTCCTCACCCGGGGCTCTTCGCCTGGAGCTCGGAGCAGCCGCGGAAGGCCGGCTGCGAGGCCTCGATGAAGATTGCAGCCACGACGCTTGAAGAACGGCCCCAGACATGATGGCGTCGTGAACAAAAGTCAGGGCCGGCGGTTTTTCACCATTTTCAGGCCCTGGGGGCCCTCGCCGGGCCTCGGGAGCGTCAACAAAACGCCTCGGGATGAAAAGCCGGACCTGGTGGAAGGGTCCGGACTTCTGGGGACGCCGTCCTGAAAAAATCAGGACGTGGCATGTCTGGGGCCAGTTTGGGCGCGAGAGGGGCTCGATGCTCCTTCTGTGGCTGTTCCTCTAGCCCTCCTCGTGCACGCTGGCGCTTCTGGGGCCAAGCAGGGGCTCCGTGCCTTGTTCCCCGTTCCTGACGTCAGCGGCCCGTGGCGGCCCAGGCGCCGCCACGGGCCGCAGCAAGGGAGGCCAGCCCGTGCCCCAGACCTGCTCGTGGACCTCGGGGCCCCGGGTGCCCGCGTGCGGCTCTCCGCTGGAGCCGCCCGGGCCGGCGACCCAGCGCCCCGCAGGAGACCTGCGCGCGCACGGCCCTCCCCACACGGCTCTGGCCTCGCGCACGGAAAGCCGCCGCGCGGGCCCCTGGGCACGGCTCACGGACTCCGGTGCTCGAGGCTCCGGCGGCTGCCGCGGGCCGAGGGGCCAGCCCTCGATTCTGGGGCCTCGGCCTTCCTCGATGCTGGATCCTCGAGTCCTCGATGCTCGACTCCTCGAGCTTCTCCCTCCCGCCCCCGACACCGGAGAGAGGGCAGCGCCCCTGCGCGACTGGCCGACGCGCCGCAGCACCGTCTTGGGGCCCTCGCGGGCCGTCTTGGGGCCCTCTTGGAGACCTTTTCCTCTGTATTGGAGCGGCATTGGGAGCCTCTTGGGCCGTCCGGGAGCATCGGGATGGCAAAAGGCCGAACACGAAAGGAAAACCCGTCAGAGCCCCATCGTAAGACAACGAGTGGTGCCTCTTGGGGCCGCCTTGGGAGATCTCTTGGAGCCTCGTCGGCGCCCGGCCCGCCGCCGCCGCCGCCCGGGCCCGCCGCGGCCCCGCTGCCCCTGGCGGAGCCGCGCGGCGTGGCCCTGCCGGCCTGGCCGCCGACGAGGCGCCAGGGCCTGCGGCTCCGCCGCCCGGCGGGCCGCCCCCGTCGTCGGGGTGCTCCCCGCCTCCCTCCTCGAGCATTCCTCGCTCCGCCCTCGATGCTGGAGCCTCGACCTTCCTCGAGTCTGCATCCTCGACTCCTCGATGCTCGATTCCTCGAGCTTCCCTCGCGCTCCTCGGTTCTGGATTCTCGAGCTTCCTCCCTCGGCCGCCCCGCGCACTGCGCCGGGCCCTGCTGCCCCTCGGCCCGGGCGGGACCTCGAGAGGCCCTGCGGGCTCCCGTGTGCAGGGGCCCAAGCGTTGTCGGGGGCGCGCTGGTGTACGAGGAGGAGGAGGAGGACGAGGAGGAGGAGGAGGAGGAGGAGGAGGAGGAGGAGGAGGGGGAGGAGGAGGATGAGGAGGGGGAGGAGGCGGAGGAGGAGGACACTCGCACGAAGGGGGCATTGGCGCCCACGAAGGACGAGAAGAAGCCGAAGAAGCTCCACAGCAGGTTTCCCAACACCCCCCCCCCGCAGCAGCATCGTTTCGGGTCCCGCGCTGAGCCGGAGCTGCAGGACTACGGCTACGGGCGCGCGGATTAGTTTTCCCGTTTCCTGTCCCTTCGCCTTCGCCTGGAGGCCTGAGGTCCACACCGTGGGGGTCCCATTGCGTACACCCGCTGAGCAGATCCTACCCCCCTTCCCTCCTCCCTTCGTTATCGCAGGAGGCCGCAGAGTATAGGGAGGACCCTGACTATACACCGACACCAGTGGTGTCCAGGCTAATCTTGGGCCCATGATCGACGTGCTACTTCTGCCTGGTTCGGCAAGGAGGGTGTTACCCCGCACCGATGTTGGTCCAGGATCGGCCTGGCCAGGATCGGCGTTGACATATGGCGTCTTCCAGCCCCCGCACCCTGTCCTCGGGCGAGTGGTGCGGCAAGTGTCCTCCTCCTCCTCCTCCTCCTCCTCCTCCTCCTCCTCCTCCTCCTCCTCCTCCTCCTCCTCCTCCTCCTCCTCCCCCCTCCTCCTCCTCCTCCTCCTCCCTCCTCCTCCTCCTCCTCCTCCTCCTCCTCCTCCTCCTCCTCCTCCTCCTCCTCCTCCTCCTCCTCTTCCTCCTCCTCCTCGTACACCAGCGCGCCCGCCGCCCCTGCCCTTGCGGAGAGCGCCCCGTCCGAAGCGCTGGGCGCGCTGAGCGCTCCCAGTGCCGCGCTGCGCTTTTCGTGTCGCGTGGCTGCTGCTCCTCGCCAGGCCCCGGGAGGACGGAGCAACAGCCAAACCATGTTTCAGTATCGTTTATCCGATGCCCATCCCCATCCCCTTTGAGACCCCCACCAAATTACCACCCCAGTTGGGGATGCACCCCTCGAAACCCGAAGGGAACGGCCTGTATCCCCATCTAGGGGGGTACATCGGCCAGTGGGGCCCAGGCCACGCCGCTGGGGATGGGGATCGGTTAAACGATACTCAATGTTCAGCCTCGCGCAGGGGCCCTCTGCCGGCCCTCGAGGCCGCCAACGACAACACTCAGGATGAAGCGCAGATCCTGGGCAGTAGGTCGAGACCTCTGATGGGTCGCCATGATGAGCAAATCTTGACGACGTCGGAGGTCGGATCGGCGGCGTGCCGAAGCGAGAAGGGGCGGGCCTTCCCGGAAGGCTCGGAGGCCTGCTGCGAAGTGTCCGAGGCCCCCCCCTGCAGACGCAGAAGACCCTCCCAGAAGGCCCGGGGGGGGGGCCGCCCTCCGAGGAGGCCCCCTCCTCGCCGACCACGGGGCGCCAGAAGGCCCCGGGCAGGGCCCCGATGCCCGACGGGCCCCCGCCTGGCGACCCGAGGCCTCTGCGGCCAGCGCCAGCGGTGGCCGGCGGCGGCCAGCGGCAGAGCGCGCCGTCCGCCCCGGCGCGCAGCCGCCCGAGCCTCAGGAGGGAAAAAACACACAGACACAATTAATCGTCGACCCCCAGGGAAATATGGGAGAATGTGGGCAGTGGGGGGGGGAGACAGAAGCCCAGAACATATAGGAAAAGATGGGGAATCCTTTTATTTGTGTGTGCGTTTATTTGTGTGTCCTGGCGCCCCTTCAGAGCCCGCGGGCGCGCGCGGCGAGGCGGGCCCTCGCGAGGCCGGAGGCCAGCCAGGACGTGCGGCGGCGTGGTTCGGTCGAGGCGTGCGCCCCCCCGGGCTGGCTCGGCCCTTGGGCCTCGTCGGCGGCGGGCGAGGGAAGGAGCGCGCCGTGCCCTGGCCAGAGGCCAGCCAGGCCGTGCGACGTCGTGGCTCGGTCGGGGCGGTGGCCCCCACGTCGATGTCTCGACCCTGCTCTCCAGGGAGGGAGATAACACAGGGCCAGGATCGGGACAAATCGCTCGAGCGTCCCGGAGCGCTCTCGGAGCGTTCCGGAGCGCTCTGGAGCGGCCGCGGCGCCCAATACCTCCTCCAAGCCCGCCGATTCTCAGAGATTTCGAGTTATCCCGATCCGATTCTGCCCCGATCTTCGCGTCGTTTTAGAAAACCCACCCGGGCCGGACAGCTGGCGTTTGCTGAACGGCCTGGGGCGTTGGCTAGACAGCCCTGCCCCGTTCGATTCCTTTTTGGGGCGCGTTTCCTGAACGACTTCGCGTGTCGGGGTGGTTCTCATGGGGGTGGGTTTTTGACCTCTACTTTCGGCGGCGGCGCGAGGGCGGATGGCGCGCTGCGCCCTGGCTGCTTCTGGCCAGCGCTGGCTGCCGCTGGTGCTGCCGCAGGGGCCTCGCGTCGCCAGGCGGAGGGCCCTCGGGTATCTGGGCCCTGCCCCCGGAGCTGTGCTCGGGGCCTCTTCGGGGGCCTTCTGGTGCCCCGTCGCCGGCGGCGAGCGAGGGGCTGCCGCTGGCGCTGGCCGCAGAGGCCTCGGGTCGGCAGGCGGAGGCCCGTCGGGCATCGGGGCCCTGCCCGGGGCCTTCTGGCGCCCCGTGGTCGGCGGCGAGCGAGGGGGGGAAGTGGGGAGGAGGAGGCCGCCTCGGAAGGCGGCGGGGCTCGAGCCCCGCCGCCCCCCGGCCTTCTGAGAGGGTCTTCTGCGTCTGCAGGGGGGGGGGGGGGGCCTCGGACACTCCGCAGACGGCTGGAGGGCTTTTCGAGCCTCCTGGGAAGGCCGGGAGGAGGGATGGGGGGGGAAGGGGCGGGGAGGGCGGGCGGCAGAGCAGCACGGCGAGGGCAGAGGAGCAGCAGGGAGAACGCCGCGGGGTGGTCGAGGAGGGCCGGTGCCCCGCGCGAGGAGCGCGCGGCCATGATGGGCACGGCGCCCGGCGCTCCGCTGGGTCCGGATGGTCTGCCCATCCCGCGCAGGCCTCGCCGTGGGCCTTCGCCTCGCTGCCTGCACTGGGGGACGCGCGGAGGAGGAGGAGGAGGAGGAGGAGGAGGAGGAGGAGGAGGAGGAGGAGGAGGAGTATTCGACTGCGCTGCGTTCGGGGCCTTACGTGTAAGGGCCCTGACAGGTGGTGCAAACTTCCTATACACGGCCTGCCCGAGCTGTAGGGGCATGCTGCTTTGAAGGGCTTGGCCTGTGGTCGGGCGACGTCCGTCACAAAACCTGGTGAGATTTTTCCTCTGAGAGTCCTGGAATTCGCTGGTGCACAACGCCGCTTAAGTGCCAGCCAACGCGCTGTTGCGTAGCAGAAGCAGCGCTGACAGAAAACATGGGAAGCACGGGCCACGATCTGGTGGCCCAAACTCCTTGCCTGACTGATTAGGGAGTCCCGCCGGTCACCGCTCACATCGTCACCGTTCACATCTTCGATCAGGAGAGGAAGGCTCCGAGGAGGAGGAGGAGGAGGAGGAGGAGGAGGAGGTGGTGGTGGGACTTCGACGGGCTGAGTTTCGGGCTCAGGGGGCGCGCCTGTGCCTTCTCCCGAGATGTGTCTTGAATTTCGTGAGACTCCGCACCTGCACGAGCCGCGATCTCGACAATGCCACTGACGAGCTGAAGCTTGTCTATGTACCCTTTTCCGCTGCCACTCGCTGTGCTGCTGCAGCTGGGCGCCGTGCTCGGCGTGCTTGTCTGCCGCCCTGCTCCCCTCCCCAGACCCTGGCCCCCACCTCGGCGCGTTGTGTCCGAGCGGCGTGGGCTTTTATTTGTGGTGATGGTGACCGCAGAGCGCTCGAGCCCCCCGAGCTCCCCGATCACGTGCCAGCACTGCTGCCAGAGCCAGGATGTAGCCAGGCCTGGCCTGCGGCCCCATGCGCAGCCTCTCGCGAAGCCCTCGACGATTGCCTGACAGTCTGAGTATCACAAGCGGAACGACAGCTACAGGCAGAGCTTGATAGATTCGAACGTCGGTTGTGGAGGGAGGGGGCCAAGCATGGCGTACTCCAAAGTTCCCTCTTCGTCGAGCGTAGCAAAGGTGCAGCCCGCTCTTCTGATGCCCTCGTAGGCCCCCTAGAGCAGGGAGCCGTCTACAAAAACCTCTTCTGTGACCCATCCCTCCCACAGACCAACGCTTGCGGCCTCGCAGGAAAAAGGGAGGTGGAGGAGGTGGAGGAGGGTGAGGCTGGGGTCCTCGCATATGCCTCTTCCCCACGCATGCTCGTGGCCTGGCCAGGGATTCGCACCTCGCTTTTCGATGTGGCGCCCCCCGACTCGATTACGAATTTCGGCGCGCCTGGGGCAGCAGAAGTGCCCATCACGCTCTGAGCCTAGCGCGCACAGACAAGCCTGACCCTTCATGCTTTCTCTTCGCGTCATCCTTGTCGAAAAACGCGGCCCCCAGGCCCAGACTCGCCCCCTGCTCTGTTTATTTGTTTCTCTCTCTCTCTCTCTCTCTCTCTATCCCCTTCTCGCTAGCTCGACCATTGCTTTTTGGCTCGCAGCCTGCTTGAGACGATTTGGTTGCAGGGGTGCGTGACCGAGTAAAGACGTCTGTCGCCCTGGCGCTGCCGCGCGCCCGCCGCCATATCCCGCTGCGGAACTGGAGGGGGAGGACGCTGCTGATGCCTTCAGTTCCGCAATCCTCAGGTAGCCTGCCCGCCCCTTCATCCTTTCTCTTCGCGTCATCCTTTCTCATGTCAGCCTCCTTCCTCCGATCCTTCTTTTTGTTCCTGCACTCTTGGTGTCGATAGCTTCCTGCCCAGACAAAAAAGAGGGTTTCTCCCGCAAGCAGTCTTCAGAGAAAAGGTGTTTCTCTGAAGACAGACGGTTTGCGGGGCGGTAGATCTGGGCAGAAAGCATTCGACCGCGCGTCGCCCGCGCTGTCATCCCGCGCCTCCCAGCTCCTGTCGTTCCCCATCGTGTCGTCTCGGGCCTCCCCCGAGGACGCGTGGCCGACGCGTCCAAGCCTGGCTGCGCGCAAAGCCGGACTGCGAGCAATGATAGGATGGGGGGCGACGAGGAGGGCGGGACAGAGGACTGGGGCAACAGGTTCCCAGATGCTTTCGGCCGGAAGTGTCCCGATCCCTGGCGGGCGCGAGGTGGTACAGAGGAGGAGGAGGAGGAGGAAACGGAAGAGGAGGAGGAGGAGGCGCCCCGCCACCCTGGTCGAGCCAGCGGGCAGCTCGATCAGAACCTCAGCGCGCGCGTGGCGCGCGTGAGTTTTCGGGTTGTCCGAGGGCGGGGTCTCTTTGCTCTCCCCCCCGGGGAGCTCCCGGGCCCCGAAGCCAGCCAGCTTGCTTCGTGCACTCGCCATCGCTCGGACGTGTGCATTTTTCCTTCGGCGAGGACCACCGAGCAGCATCCTTGATCATTTGGCGAAAAAACCGCGCACGAAACCAAAGAAAAACACGAAATGGACGTCCGAGCGATGGCGAGTGCACGCCGCGTCACGGTCGGTGCTGCACGGCGATGCGTGCCGGCGCGTCGCCGTTGGCAAGATCTTCGCGCACGGCGCTGTTCGGTTGGGCACGTCTTCTGATCCGTCTCGGCAGTCGCCCGACCCTCCTCCTCCTCCTTCTCCTCCTCCTCCTCCTCCTCCTTTTCCTCCTCCTCCTCCAAACTCTTTGACGCTGTCGTGACCCCGACGGCTCTGTACGCATGCGAATGTTGGACTTTGACACAGGGGTTCAAAGATAAGCTACGGACAACGTGGCGAAAGATGACCAGACATATCTTTCGGGTTTCACGTGCTGCAGACGAAACGTGGGTAGATTAGATTCAAAGAGCAACCAAGAGAGTGGATTCGAAGTATGCCGAATGGGGGCACGTCAATTGGGTGGCGGCGCAAATGACCAGAAAGGCAACGTTCGCAGAGAAGGCGTCCCAAGGGAACCCGGACAAGTGGAGCTACAGACTGCTCAAGTGGACACCGTGGTTCCGATGCCAACCCAAACGACGAGTCGGGCGGCCTCATCTACGTTGGCAAGATTCTCTTGGTGAGCAGGAGCAGTAGGTAGTGCAGCCTCTGTCCTCTCTCTCTTTCCCTCCCCTCCTCCTCCTCCTCCTCCTCCTCCTCCTCCTCCTCCTCCTCCTCCTCCTCCTCCTCCTCCTCCTCTTCCTCCTCCTTGTTTAGTCTGATCAGTTGCCACATGTATCTTTTGTCCATGCGCGCAGTTTTTCCACGCATGCTGTACACTTATGTCCCGCCTGCCCCTCAGGGGACCGCTCCATCGGAGCTGGCACGCAGGCTGAATTGAACTGAAACTGAAGTCCTCCTCCACCCCGCTCGATTCCGTGCCGCTCTCTGGGGAGGTGTGCACGGTAGGCGACAGACAGACCGCGAGCTGCGGGCGCCGTGTGGAGACCCACTTGCCTGATCCGCGCCCAGCTCGTCGAGCACGGGCGGAGAGGTGCAAGGAGGGGATGTTAGGGGGGGTACGATCTCCTCCTCCTCCTCCTCCTCCTGTTCCTCCTCCTCCTCCTCCTCCTCCTCCTCCTCCTGTTCCTTCTGCATCCTCGCTCCTCCTCCTCCTGTTCCTTCTCTATCCTCGCTCCTCAGCATCCCCCTTTGCTTCGGACCCACGCCCGCATGATGAAGCAGACATTCTGGGAGCCGAAAACTGCTCCTCCCATACGTAATCATACGTACGATTCTTCTCCCATTCGTCCCTTCCTTTCTCCCCTCCCTTCCCCCACGTCTCCCTCCGGGTTCCGGGTAACAGGTTCCCAGATTCTCTCGGCTGGAAGTGTCCCGATCCTTGGTGGGCGCGAGGTGGTACAGAGGAGGAGGAGGAGGAGGAGCAGCAGCAGCAGCATCAGCAGCAGCAAGTGCAGCAGGTACAGGAGGACAGGGAGGACGAGGGGTGAACGCGGCCCCCCCCCCCCCCCCCCGAGCAGGCCTCCTGCGGCCTACGCGGGGCCGCGCGGGTCCAGCAGCAGAGAAGGCGCGCGGAGCTTGCCCCTCCTCCCGCGCCTTGCCCAGCCCTCCTCCTCCCGCCTCCGCGCCTCCCGCTCCTCCTGCACACCGTTCCCCGTTCCCCCTCCCCCCCCAGGAGAGGAGGAGAAGGAAGAGGAGGAGGAGGAGGAGGAGGAGGAGGAGGAGGGGGAGCTCCCACCCTCCCCTCCCCGCCTCGCTCCACCCTCCCGCCCTCCCCCCGCCCCGCGGGCCGACCCTGCTGCTCCTGGTGTTCCTCCTCTTCTTCTCTCTCCTCGCTCCTGCTTCCCTGCTCGTCCCCGCTAGTCCCTCCGTCGTCCCTTCGCCGCCGTGCGTCGCCTCCTCCTCCTCCTCCTCCTCCTGCTCCTGCCTCCTCATTTTCCTCTGCCTCATTCTGCCACTCTTCCCGCCGCATCTTCATCGTACTCGCGTGGGGCACCCCTCTTTGACGTGGTGTCGTCGTCAACATAGTCATCAGCGTCACCATCATCATCACCACATTCGCCAGTGTGGATGCAATGAGTGATCCTGGCCTTGCGAGGATGTCGCTTGCACTCAGTTCTGCAGCGTTGCCGCATTGGCGAGGGCGAGTTTGGTCGAATGCGCATGCCATCGCACCCGGACCACGCAGCTCAGGCTTGGGCTTCATACGGTGGCCTTCTGCCAGCGACGCGGGCTCAGCGTGAGGGGGCAAGACTTGTGACAGTGGACCACTCCGCCGACGCATGGCCATAATCGGGGCCTCGGAGCCTCGAAACCTCGGGCAAGCATACCCCTCGCCGAAAGGCAGCATGCCTGGACCAACATCCGTCGAGGCCGCCGCCTCCTCCTGCCCCTCCCCGTCCTCAGGCCTCCTCCTCCCCATCCTGCCAGGATCGGGGCCTCCTCCCATTCCTCCTGCCCCTCCTCATCCCGCTGCTCCTCACCAGGCCTCTTTTGGGAAGGTCCTCTGCTCCTCAAGAAGAGTGGGCTTGTCTTCAGAAGGTGGTTTAACAACGAAGGGGGGGCCTTAAGAACGCTTGTTGAGACTGCGGCATCCGAAGGAGGACGAGGGGAGGAGATTCGCGAAGGCGAGGGCCCTCCTACGCGCTGCGGCGCACTTTGACCCCCGGCCCTGCAGGGCCCGCACCGCGTCTAGGGAACCGTCCTTCACCGGGCCTCTGCCAGCCTCTGCCCCCCCCCCCCCGGGTGCCGGAGGCAGCCGGGCAGCTCGCGCTCGCCCGCTCCGCGCAAGACACGTGGGCCCCCAGTCTCACAGAGCCTGGCCCAGGGGGCTGGCGCGTGCAGCACGCGAGGAAGGCCTCGCGGGTGCCGGAGGCCAGGCCCCACTTCCAGGAGCCCGAGGGGCGCGCTGGCCCGGGGGACTCCTCCTCTTCCTCCTCCTCCCCCTCCTCCTCCTCTTCCTCCTCCTCCCCCTCCTCCTCCTCCCCCTCCCCCTCCTCCTCCTCCTCCCCCTCCTCCTCCTCCTCCTCCTTCTCTGCTGCCCGAGGAGCCCGAGGGACAGAGCGGCCGCCCAGCTTTGCCGACGGGCCGGGGCAGCTGGCCGACGGGCCGTGAAGGGGTGCGCGTCGGTCGTTGAAAGTCGGTATTTTGGATCCCCAGATCCCAGTCTACTGTAGGCGCCTTCCTGCTTCAAGGATCGATTGGTCTCACATTTTCCTTCCTCTTCAGGGGGCGGGCGGAAGCCCAATCTACTTCCAACGCCCTCCTACTGTCATGTTTCTGCCCACTTCTTCCGACCGACGGGTGGGCATCTGGTGTTCTGGATCGCGCGAACCTGCCAGACGTCGCATCCTTCCGGGCACCCCGCAGGCACCGCACCTGAGCACACCCCGCAGGCACCGCACGGCCCACGAGGCTCTGACTCCCCCTCCCCGCGCGCTCTCCGGGGGACGGCCAAAGCCCCGTCTTGCCTTGCGACGTGCGGATTGGCGACGGGCCCTGCTTCCGCACAGAATCGGCGCGCTCGGTGGCGCTCCGCCGCTAAGTCGGACGGTCTTGGCCTCGAGTCTCGAGGGATGCCTCCCCGATCCGCGGATCTGGCGCCCACGTGCCAGGTCCACGGATCTCTACTCCATGTGAGCGCGTGCCCAGCACCCGGAGCACGCTGCGAAGCATGCTCGCGCCGACCGTGAGCAGAGCACGCAGGAGGCGCAACGCCGTTCAAGCCTGCTCGCCGTGAGGTCAGCTGGCGCCCATCACGTCTGCGTGTCGGTGCCACATCTGTTCGGATGGGGGGCAAACATCCGAGTGCCGGTCCCCCTCCCCCCTCCGCCTGATCCTGCTCCTACTCCTGCCCCGCCACCCCACATCTGCTCCTTGATGCCCTCCTCCCTCCTCCTCCTCCTCCTCCTCCTCCTCCTCCTCCTCCTCCTCCTCTTCCTCCTCCTCCTCCTCCTCCTCCTCCTCCTCTTCCTCCTCCGCCTCATGCTCCACCTGCTCCTCCTCACGTCGTGGCGGCACGCCGAGCGGTGCCCACGCCCACATCTCGCCAGGCTAAGCCTGGCGATGGTGAGAGCTGTCTGACTGCGGAGGCCACCCCGCATCTGCTCCTTGATAAATCGTCCTCCTCCCTCCTCCTCCTCCCTCCTTCACCTCCTCCTCCTCCTCTTCCTCGTCCTTCTCCTCCTCTCCTTCGTCCCAATAATATTCCTCCTCCTCCTCCTCGTCCTGCTCCTCCTGATCCCCCCGAAGGAATCGCTGAACCGTGCTCAACGGGTCAGGGAGGGGGGGGTCTGCCTACTCTCGACACGCCTACTCCTTCGGGAGCACCCTCTCAACGAACGGCATGGTAGTAGCGGCGGGGCAAATGTACAAGCAGGCCGTGGAAAGGAAGAAAGACCACGAGCACGGTCCCCCGTCGCTTGCAGTAGGAGTAGCCGTGCTCGAGACCACGACGACGGTCCAGCAGTTAGCCAACGAGCGGCAGCGCAAGCCGTACCTAGACTTGCTGGAAGAGTGCGTGCAGCGTCTCAAACAAGAAGAGCCTCTAGGGGTAGCATGCGAATACGTGCGCTGCTACTGCGTGAAGGCAACCTATGAGCAGGACGGAAAGCCTCCTTGAGTGGGGCACACCTGCTTCATCAACGGGCGGGCGAACATCTGGGGCTGGGTGCGTACCACGGATGCAGTTTTGACCCAGATGTACACGGTGATGGGCACCCCGAAAGCAGGCCCTCCTCCGCGCAACACGGAGAAGAGGCCAAGTGAGGACCCTTGCCCCCTGCGCCTGCGATGAGCATCGCTGAGCGAGATGAAGTACGATTTCAGGGCACGTGGGCCCCGCCAGAGAGCCAAGGCGCCCCGAGGAAGCGTAAACGGCGGGGGTCCTGGCGGGGCTGTGATGTATGGAGTCAGCACTTGCTCGTTTCTGCCCTCTTTCCTGCAAGTTTTGGCTCCTGGGCAGCCTGTCCCAGCAGTTCATCCCGTCAAGCGGGATGGCGTCTTGTCAAAGTAGCTTGGCCTATGAAGCGGGATAGCGCCTCGGTGGAGCCGCTTATCCCATCGGGTGGGGCAGCGCCTTGTCAGGATCATTGCAGGCTCCCTCCCTGCCCACTGCGCTGCGCGCCTCCGTGCTGGTCCCGTCGTTCCCCTCGCCTCGCCGTCGTTGTCGTCGTCGTCGTCGACGACGACGTGGTTGTCGTCGGCGTCGTCGTCGGCGTCGTCGTCGTCGGCGGCTGCTGGGTTGCACTGCTGTGGGAGGCGGTCGTGGTCAGGCAAGGGAGCGGAGCGAGCGCGGCCGTGCGCCGCGCGCCGTCTGCCTCCCGTGCTGTACCCCGATTCGACTGCCCTTGGGCCCGCTGCTCCTCCTCCCCCTCCTCGTCCTCCTCGTCCTCCCCCTCCTCCTCCTCCTCCTCCTCCTCCTCCTTCTCCTCCTCCTCCTCCTCCTCCCTCCTCCTCCTCCTCCTCCTCCTCCTCCGCCTCCTCCTCCTCCTCCTCCTCCTCCTCCTCCCCCTCCTCCCCTCCTCCCCCTCCTCCCCCTCCTCCTCCTCCTCCTCCTCCTCCTCCTCCTCCTCCTCCTCCTCCTCCTCCTAGCCGTTCTGTGCTCCAGGGAGCATTGCAAGCACGTACTTCAGAGCGGCTCGTGCTTGCGAGATCGTGGACTTGGCGCAAAAACCGCGTGCTCCCGAGCCGACGCGGGGCTCCCGCGCCGGCCAGGGTGCGGCGCAACCGCTAGCACTTCCGGGCCGTCGACGACGACGCCCTGGCTGGCTGGCATCGCGAGGCTCGACAGCCAGCGGTGGTTGTCGGAGGAGTGGCTGCTATGGCTGGTGGCGGAGTGGACGCGAAGTGGTACTACGCCGACACCGCGGACGAGCAGTTTGGGCACGAGGTGGAGGACTCCGTGATGGCGAACCCCGCCGCCTTCATCACGCGCGGCTCGCATGAAGTCGAGGAGGAGGGAGAGCGGATCTGGAGCCTCATCGAGCGGGTCACCGTTCCGGACGTGGGCGCCTGGGTCATCGAGAATCGGACGGGACCTGGACGCGACCTTCGCGTTCTCCCCCTCGATCGAGATGCTGGTGGAGGCCGTTCACTTCTACTACGAGACGCGATGCCGATGATGACGCCCTTCAAGCCGAAGCCGCCCGACGACTGGCCTTTCCGTGGCCCGTCGGCTCCCACGGAACTCTTCTCGGCCATCAGGGGCTCGGGGCACGACGTTGGATCCTACCACGACTTCTACACGAGCTCAGGGCTTTCGGCCGAGCACCCTGTTGCCCACGTGCACCGCGACCTGCTGATGGTGTTACAACACCTGGTGAGCTACGGCCAGGTCAATGGCCTCCAGAGTGCGGCCGCCGATTCCATGAGTCGCTTGATCTTGCAGATCCACGCCGCGGTGATGCGGAACGCGAAGGCGCCGGACTTCAAGGGGGCGTCCGTCATGGTTCACAGCTCGTTGTCTACAGGAGCCGGCACCATGGTGGGCGACTTTGCGAAGTGGACCGCAGAGGAGCAGAAAACGGAGGCCTTCACCATGAAGCAGCGCCGCCCTTACGCCGAGGAGATCGGCCACGCGGCGAAGTCCTCGCCGCCCCACGGGAGCGGGAAGAAGTAGTGGCCGCAGAACGGTTCTGGCAGGAGGAGGTCGCCCCGACGCGCCGTGCGGGATGCCTCCAGCCATGCCCGCGCCTGGCGACCCGCCTGGCCCAGGCGCGGCCCTCTTTCCTTTTCGTCCACGTGCTCGCGATGATCGGGGTCGTCAGGGGCTACCTTGGCATCGCCGCCGGAGGCTCGCGAAGCAGGATGAGCATGAGGGACTCGTCGCGGGCGCCGTGTCCTCGCTCGACGCCCTCTGCGCAACCTCAGGCTCTGGGCACTCGGTTTTCGAGGCGCCCGCTTGCCGCGAGACCGGCGAGCCCGTTTTCGTTTGCAATGGCGCGGCGCTGGGCAACGTCGGCCGCGCCGCCAGCGTCTTCCTCCCGAAGCCCGACGAACGAGAACTCTGTAGTGATGGATCCTTGCGTGAGCTCTTCAAGTGCCATGACACCTACGATGCCGGCCAAGACGCGACGGTGGCGCCCTACGACCCGGAGAAGCTTCGGGTTCTTAAAGGCGACCTCCGCCCTCAACCGATGGAGCGCCTCGTCGGGCCGACCGCCTGGCAGAAACTCCTGGACCCCACCAAGCATATGTTTCGAACCCAAGCCGAGGTGGACGAACTGCGAGAGCTTCCTCGACCACATGGGGACCCTCGGCTTCGCGGCCCACGTTCAGAACGGGGTTCGCTGGTCCAGCGGAGAAGGCTGGCCTTATTACTTGGCGGATTTGCATTCGTTCTCGCGCGGGGGCCTTTCGCGCGGTAGAAGACAGGTGCAATTCGACTTGTTCTCGGTTGCCGCAGTGCCAACGCCTTTCATAGAGAGCCTCCACGTTCAGCACTGGCCACGCCGGCCGCGCTGAGACATGTCCTCGCTGGGCCAGCCCGGATCAACGCCCACCTCGAGGCCCGCGACCAGATCAACGAGCAGCCGCGCAGCCCAGCCGCACCGCGCGCCGCCAGCATCGACTTGCTCGACGGCTACTACCCATTCAGCAACGACGCGATGGCCCCGCGGTTTGCCCTCGGTTCTCATGCGACGGCGTCCGAGGTGGGCGTCGCTGGGGGGCTCGACGAGGCCACTGGGAACATGGCGCCCGTCTCGGGCTCGATGGTCGTCGAGGCGCGCTTCCGCGGGATGCCGATGGGTTGGAGCTGGGCGCCGTACTTCTGCCGCGACGCGCTCTCCGAGCGCGGGCGGCGCGCTCAACTTCGACTCGGGCTTCCTGCAGGAGTCATCGGTGACCGACAGGAGGCGCCCGCCCTGCATTCTCACGTCGCCCAGGTCGCGCCCTACGTCGACAACGGCAACGTGGCCGCCGGCTCCAAGCAGGCGCGCGAGGCGCTCCTGGATGTGCTCAAGGACGACCTCACCAGCATCGGCTTCGCGGTCCACGAGGAGATCTGGCTGAAGCAGGAGATGGAGATCCTCGGGCGCGCATGGGATGGGCGCCGAGGCGAGCTACGACCTCGGCGAGTTCGCGCGTGGCGCCTCTGGTACGCCCTCGACACCCTCTTGCACCAGCGCAAGCTCTCTCCTGCCATGGCGAGGCGGCTCGAGGGCCACCTGGTGGATCTGCTCTCGATCCGACGGGAGCTCTTGTCCGCGATGTGCCATACATCTACCGCTTTACCGGCGACGGGGGGGGCGCCCGAGGTCTTGCCGGGCCCGCTGCGGGTCGAGCCGCGGGTCATCGAGGGCCTGCTGCCGCTCGTCGTGCGCGATTTTACGCGGGAGCCCTGCTCGAAGATGCACTGCAGCGACTCCTCGGGCTTCGGTTGCGCCACCCACGTGACCGACGTCGCGCCGCGGGAGCTGCCGCCGACGGTGGGCTGGCGAGAGCGGTGGCGGTTCACCCGCCCGGACTTCCCGTCGGCGGCCCCAGCTCGGCCGGTCGAGACGGCCCCCGCTATCATGGCCTGGTTCAGGTCGGAGGTCGGCGAGGAGGAGCACAGCCTGCCGAGGGCGAGCGAGCTGCCGCGCGGCCCCGCCCCGCTGCCGCCGACGCGCCTCCGGCAGGAGCGGGTCGGACTCGCGCCTAGGATCGAAGAGGGGCTCTCCGTGCCATCGCGCTGGCGCGGGATTCGGCGCGGGGCGCGGCGCCGGCCCGCCGCGATCCGTAACGGGGAGGGCCGCGCCGCCGCGGCGCACGGGCTGCTTCGCGCGGCCTCGGACGTCCCCAGCTTCAACGGGGCGGTGCTCGCCTTGGGGGACAACCTCGCGGAGGTCCTGGCTACGGACCGCGGGGGGGCTCGGGACTTCGAGCTCCTGGCGGCGCGCAGGCGCGCGGCCGCTATCCAGGGCGCCGCGGGCATTCGCTGGGCGCGACGGTGTGCCGAGACAGCCCGCAGCCCGTCTGACGCCGGCTCGCGCTGGAAGGACGAGAAGACCGTCCACGCAGCCGCAGCCCTGGAGGAGCCCACCAATCTCTCTGCCGCGGCCCCCAAGAGCTGGTCTCGCATCGACGACAACTCCGAGGGCACCCAGTCGCAGGCCGACGCTAGAGCGACCGAGCCGAGGCCTCCTCGTTCAAGGTCTCAACCTGGACTTCCCCGACCTATGTGCAGGCCCGCGCCCCGTCAACGTGATATGCTCCGTCGTCCAGTTCCTGGGGGTGCTCCTGTTGCGCGTGGTGTCCGCCGCGGTAGCCGCCTACATACTTCGGCCTTGAAGCGGTCGACGCCTGGGCCGGCGATCCTGAAGCTCTTCGCTGGATGTGGTCGCTTCGCGGGCGCTTGCCGAGGAGCGGGGCTTCGAGTCGCGGCCCCTTGCGACGTTCGAGCTGGGCCCTACTTCGACCTCGCGCTGCCCGAGGTGCAAGCGGAGATCCTGGGGTGGCTTCGGGCAGGGCTCATCTGGCATGTCTTCTTGGGGACCCCTTAAGGCAGCCGTGGTCGCAGGCGCGCAGCGCGGGGCAGCCCGGGGCGGACGTCGACCGTGCTGGCCTGCGCTCGCTTCACCGTCCGGGTCTTCCGCAGTGGCTTGCGGAGCTGGCCCCCGCCCCGAGACGAACTCCGACGATCAGGTTGCCAGCGCGTCGACTTCGACATGTGCGCCTACGACACCGCCTGGAGGAAGCCCACCAGACCTGGGACCAACGCCCCCGGGGCGGAGGCTCCAGCGTGCTTGTGCCCGGCACACCGTCGGCGCGTCATCCGGGAGCGCTACCCAACCTTTTCGCTGGCGGACCTCCTTCGCGGGCGCCTACCCGCCGAAGTTCTGCGTCGCCATCGCCAAGCTGCTGAGTCGCGCTGCTCCTCCTGCTGCACCCTGTCGCCGCGGCGAGGGGAGGCTCTGAGACTGGCGGGAAGGCCGACTGCTGGGAACCGCGGGGGACTACAACGCCGGCGCGAGCAGGCAGCGTGCGGCAGCCCCGCGGGCCCCGCAGCGCGCCCTCCTCAGCTGGGAGGACTGGCCGCGACGCCGGGGTGGACAGGCGCTCAGGGCGGAGCTCTGCATCCTCGGTGAGGTCGGCGCTCGGGATCGCGCCCACCGGCCGAAAGCGGCTGCGGGCTACAAGCCCGGCCGACACGGCCCCGGGCTTTCTCCGACGAGCGACCGTCGCTGCTCGGGCGCGAGTCGCCTACAACCTACAATAGGGCTCACAACCTCGTGAAGCAGTTCGCCGTGGACCGAGGGCTGATGGACGGCTGGGGCCACATCCTCAACGACTACCTCGAGGTCGAGTTCCAGGCGGGGGCGTCAGCAGCGGTCGGGCGCATGGCTGGCACCTGGACTACGCGCCCCGCAGCCCGACCGTCCTCCCGCTGGCGAAGGAAGCGCTGAAGGGTTTCCTGGCCGCCCGCCCGGACTCGACGCGAGCCCCGCCTTCCTTCGAGGCCGTCTGGGCAGTCGTCGCCTCGTTCATGCGCGTCGACACCCTGGAGTGCGACCTGGCGGCGGCCTTCACCCGCATGGCCGTCGACGCCTACCTCTGGCCGTCCGAGCTGCTGGAGATGGTCGTCAGCCAGGCCTTCCGCCCGAAGCCCGACACGCCGAACAAGAGCTGGGTCCTGGTGGTGGCCCCTGAGGGCGGGAAGACTGCCGAGAACAAGCAGTTCGACCAGGTCGTGGTCCTCGGGGCTTTCGGGTGCGCGTACTCCTCGGACATCGCGCGCGTGCTGGCAGCGCGGACCGCGCCCAACCAGTGGCTGCTGCGGTTCCTGACCTTGTCCAAGCTGGAGTAGTTGTTCAGGCAGCATGGCCACGTCGGCGATGTCGAGATCTCGCCCCACAGCCTCCGACACGCTGGGCCGTCGCATGACATGCGCTATAACAGCAGCCTCGACGCAGTGCAGATGCGAGGCCGGTGGAGCTCGGTCATCTCCGTTCGCAGGTACGCCAAGCCTGCCAAGCTCTTGCGACAGCTCGGCAAGCTGGATCGCAGCACGGTGACCGAGGCGCCCGGGCGCGATGCCCGCCTGCCAGGAGAGCTGCGTAAGCGGCTGGAGCGTCGGCTTCCTCGGTGAATGAGGATGCAACAGAATACTGGTATTCACACGAGCCTATTTAGCACAGACAGCGATCGTCATGTCCCCTTTTTCGGGGGCCATGACCCAAATGACGATCGCTCTGGTGGCTCGTAGGGTAGGGTGGCAAGGATATAACAGATACCCAGGACTTCGACAGTGCTGAATTTTGGCCGTTAAAAGTTTCGGATACTTTGCACGCTCTCCTGGACTAGCACCCGCCTCGTCCAGGCTCGCTCGTTTATATATGCACCCCTCTGGGGTCCAGGTACTTCGCCATGCGAGGTGGCGCTGGCAGCGTATGCCGTTCGGGGCAGAGAAACATGCACAAATTGTCGCTCGGGAGCTTCACCTGTCGTTTCATCGTACCGCAGCTCGCTCTCCGCCTCCTCTCCTCCTTCCTCTCTTGGGTTTGGGTTGGTGGGGCCCTCCCTCTCTGCCTTCCTCTCTTCCCTCCCTCTCTTTCCTCTGGGTGGCGCTGCGGTGATTACCTTGTCGAAGTCTTGGGATAGTTTGCACGCTCTCCTGGACTAGCACCCGCCTCGTCCAGGCTCGCTCGTTTATATATGCAC
>CAUYUJ010020948.1:487500-495000 GCA_963575745.1 Prorocentrum cordatum | reverse complement strand
GCGAACCCTACCCCTACCCCCCACGATTTTTGAGGGGGAGGGTGGGGCTCACTTCGCTCGGGAGCGCCGCGCGCATTCGTGGCAAGAGCTTGCAGCAGCTTCAATGATGGAGGGCGCGGCTTCTTTTCAAAACGCGGTTCCCGCCTTTGCGCCGCGCGCATTCGTTTTCAAAGTTTACCGCGTATGCATATAACGGGGGACCGAGTCCGGGGGCCGGGGGCCGCGACCACGACCGCAAATGTGGGGCCTGGGCGTCGTTCTCTTTATGTTTTAACGGAGTTTCGGTAACCCGGGGCCAACAGGGCCCCAAGAGGCTGCAGGGAGGCCCCAGGAGGCCGCAACGATGGCTCCAGACGCCTTTCAAGATGACTCCCGTGACGCCAAGAAGGCCCCCGAAGGCTCCGAAGACGTTCCGAGAGACACCCCAAGAGAGGCCCAATAAGCAAAAATCGTAGATTTCCTATGGGGAAACTGTTATTTTTGGCGTGTTCGCCTTTTGGGCGTCCACTGCATCAAAGACGGCCCAAGAGGCACCCAGGGCCCCAAGACGGCCCATGAGGGGGCTAAGACGGCCCACGAGGCGCCCAAACCGCCCAAGAACGCTCCCAGGCGGCGCCCAAGACGGGGACGAGGGACCGGAAATTCTAGCCTTTTGGCCCAAGAGACCCCCAGGAGACCCCAAGAGGCTCCAAGACGGGGGCCCAGAAGCCCCAAGAGGCCCCCTGAGACCCGAAAAACACCAAAAGTGGCTTCGAAGACGCCCCAAGAGGCACCCCGAGAGTGGCCCAATAAGCACAAATCGTCGATTTCCGATGGGAAACTTATATTTTTAGCGTGTTTGCCTTTTGGCCGTCCACTGCGTCCAAGACGGCCCAAGAGGCCCCCAAGACTGCCCCACAGGCTCCCAAGAGGGCTCCAAGACGACTCCAAGAGGGTCCCAAGACGGCGAGAGGCCCCCAAGACAGCCCAAGAGAGCCCCAGGACGAGCCCTAGAGGTGTCCCAGAGGTGCACAACCATATTCAATTTCCGAGCTTTCGGCCCCAGAGGCTCCCAGGAGGCCCCAAGAGGTCCCCAGGAGGCCCCAAGAGGCCCCTCAGAGGCCCCAAGAGGCCCCCAGGAGGCTCGCAAGATAGACTCCAATAGAGCCCCAAATAAGCACAAATCGTCGATATCCTAAGGGGAAACTGATATTTTTGGCGTGTTCGCCTTTTGGGCGTCCACTGCGTCCAAGACAGCCCAAGAGGCACCCAAGCCGGTCGAGGATGCTCCCAAAGAGGGCCCCAAGACGGCCCACGAGGGGGCCAAGACATTTGAAAAAACACCAAAAGAGGCTTCGAAGACGCCCCAAGAGACACACCAATAGAGCTCCTCCCGGCCCCGGGGGCCACAACTCCCCGTGACATCTCGGGAACGCTCCCGGTACCGGGTACCGCTCCCCCGGGCGTTCCGGAGGGCCTCCACAGCGCTCCAGGAGGGCCCAAGACGCTTCCCAGGAGCCCCCAGAATGCGAAAGGATGGTCCGAAACGCTCCCAAGCAGCCCAAGTCAGCCTTCCGACGGCTCTCGAGGCCCCCCGGTACCCTCAAAGAGACCCCAAGAGAGGTCCGAGAGGCGTCCCAGGACGGTCCGAAGAGTCCAAAATCGTAGATTTTCATTGTTTTTTTTCAATGTTTTTGCCTTCTCGCGTTTTCGCACTTCCAACGGTCCAAGAGCGCCGAAGAGGCTCCCACGACCGCCCCAAGACCACCCAAGAGACCCTTAGGACGGCCCCAAAACGGACCAAGAAGGCTCCAAGACTGCCGAAGAGGCGCCCAGGACAGCCCCAGACCACCCCAGAACAGGCCCAAGATGGGCCCAAGAGCGGGAGCAGGAGGCCTCCGGGACAAGCCAGATGCCCCCAACGCACCCCCGATCCTTGAGAGGCCCCAGAAAGACCCCGACGAGGATCCAAGAACAGCCCAAGAGAGCTGCGAGAGCCGTCCCGAGAGAGCCCAAAGAGGGTAAAATCGTTGATTTCCCATGGTTTTTCTAATGTTTTTCGCCTTCTCACGTTTTCCCGCTTCCACCCCTCGAAGATCGAGTTTTTTTTTTTTATTGCCAGAATCCCCTTATTTTCAAAGTGGGACTCCTCCTCGGGGGTGCCACACATCCCCTGACATGTGGCCGGTACCGCGCCTCCTGGCTTCCCGGGGGGGACCCCAAGTCGCCGAAGGACAGCCCATGACGACCCCAAGGAGCCCCCCGAAAGTAAAGAACGGCCCAACACGCTCCCGCGCAGCCCGCGACACCCTTCCGACAGCTCTCCAGGCCTCCTGGGCGCCTCCAGAACCCCCAGCGGGTCCGGAAGATCGCACACCCCTGAGGGGCCCGGCTAACAAAACCCGCGAGGCACAAACAGAAAACAGCGCCGAACAGCGCCGAGGAACTCGAAAAACATGGGAATCCCACAATTCCAGATATTTTTTTCAAGTTTGGCCCCCGGTCTACTCTTTCACAACAGACCACAATTCAGACCCCACTCACCTCCCAAATTATCCCGGCAAAGCAACCTAACAGCCATGTGTAGGAGCATATCTGGAAGCATTCCCCTTAAGATTCGGATGAGAATCCAGTTGTAGAATTCTGCTGTTCTCGCAGTCGTAGTCGCATTCGCGATGACAGTCGCAGTGGCAACGGCAGTCGCAGTCACAGCCTCAGCCTCAGCCTGCCTCCTCCTCTCCTCCTCTTTCTCCTGCTCCTCCTCCTCCTCCTCCTCCTCCTCCTCCTCCTCTTCCTCCTGCTCGTCCTCGTTCTCGTCCTCCTCGTCTTGCTCGTCCTCCTCCTCCTGGTGCTCTCTCCTCCTCCTCCTCCTCCTCCTCCTCCTCCTCCTCCTCCTCCTCCTGGTGGTCCTCGTTCTCCTCCTCCTGGTGCTCTCCCCCCCCCTCCTCCTCCTCGTCCTCCTCCTCCTCCTCCTCCTCCTCGTCCTCCTCCTCCTCTTCCTCCTCCTCCTCCTCCTCCTCCTCCTCCTCCTCCTGGTAGTCCTCCCCCTCCCCTCCTCCTCCTCCTCCTCCTCTTCCTGGTCGTCCTCGTTCTCGTCCTCCTCGTCTTGCTCGTCCTCCTCCTCCTGGTGTTCTCTCCTCCTCCTCCTCCTCCTCCTCCTCCTCCTCCTCCTCCTCCTCCTCCTCCTCCTCGGTGGTCCTCGTTCTCCTCCTCCTGGTACTCTCCCCCCCCCTCCTCCTCCTCCTCCTCGTCCTCGTCCTCCTCCTCCTCCTCCTCCTCTTCCTCCTCCTCCTCCTCCTCCTCCTCCTCCTCCTCCTGGTACTCCTCCCCCTCCCCTCCTCCTCCTCCTCCTCTTCCTGGTCGTCCTCCTCCTCCTGGTCGTCCTCCTCCTCCTGCTCGTCCTCCTCCTCCTCCTGCTCGTCCTTCTTCTCCTGCTCCTCCTGCTCCTCGTCCTGCTCCTGCTCGTCCTCGTCCTCCTGGTCTTGCTCGTCCTCCTCCTCGTCGTGCTCTTGCCCCTGCTGAAAATGTGGCCCAGGAATGGGAGTTCTGGGAAGTCGAAGAGCACGAAGTTGCCTACAGTTGGCTACGGGCATTCAAAATGTGGCCCGGGAATGGAGTTCTGGGAACTCGAAGAGCACGAAGTGGCCTACAGTTGGCTCCGGGCATTCAAAATGTGGCCCGGGAATGGAGTTCTGGGAACTCGAAGAGCACGAAGTGGCCTACAGTTGGCTCCGGGCATCCAAAATGTGGCCCGGGAATGGAGTTCTGGGAACTCGAAGAGCACGAAGTGGCCTACAGTTGGCTCCGGGCATCCAAAATGTGGCCCGGGAATGGCGTTCTGGGAACTCGAAGAGCACGAAGTGTGTGACTGTTGCATCCGGTTATTCTAAATGTGGCCCGGGAATGGCGTTCTGGGATCTCGAAGAGCACTTTGTGTGTGACTGTTGCATCCGGGTATTCAGAATGTGGCCTGGGAATGGAGTTCTGGGAAGGCGAAGAGCACGAAGTGTGTGACTGTTGGTGAAAAACGAGCCCGGCACCCTGCCGCCCGGCAACTCCCCAACACCTGCCCGGACCCCCCTGTGGAGTGATCTGTGAGCTCTTTTGAGTCAACCAGAAACCTATCAGTCTTCGCTGTTAGGTAAAAAGAGCCCAGGAAGTCTTTGAGGGCCCCAAGTCGTTGAATACCTTCGGAAATTCATGATTTCTGCGTTTCCGCGTTTCCCCTGCTATGCGATTCCGAGACTTACGCAGGGCCTCGTTGCGCAGGGACTTCCGAGTCCCTGGACGCAAGAAGCGACCAAAATGAGATGACATGAGTTAGCCTATCAATCCTAGCTAGATCTTGAGCGCGCGCGATGGTTCTAGTTGTCATATACTCGTACGTTCGAAGTCCCAGGAATTGTGGTCTAGCACGATGTAGTACTGTCAGGATGCGACAGTCGCGTGGGTGCGCGGCGTTGACGTCCCACGAACAGCTTCCTGATACGATTTAGGATGGCTAGGACACAACAGTCATGTTGATTTCCGGCGTTGACATCCAATGAATGGTGTTTTGCCCCGGTCGAAGGTCATCAATTGACTGTCCCCTAACGGGGCGCTTCCCGGAGGGAAAACAAATTCTCGCAGGTGCCTACGAAGAGAGAGAGCTTGGAGGTAGAGTTCATTGCAACATCGTTGATGCGTCTGGGGTTTGCGCTGGTCCTCCTCGGTGCCCCCCTCCCCCCTTCCTCTGACCCTCGCCCTCCCCTTCCTCTAACCCTCCTCCTCCTCCTCCTCCTCCTCCTCCTCCTCCTCCTCCTCCTCCTCCTCCTCCTCCTCCTCCTCCTCCTCCTCCTCCCCCTCCTCCCTCCTCCTCCTCTTCCTCCTCCTCCTCCTCCTCCTCCTCCGTTTGACCCCCACCCCCCCCCGTCCCGCCCTCAGGATCGGGCAGTCGGTCGTCTTCGCGGGGTTCCCACTGGTCGCTGGCCTCTGGCCCTGGCGCTGCCGACTGCCACGCGCGGCGCGGCGGCGCAGGCCTCCTCTTGTCCTCTGCTCCCCTCCTCTTCCTTCTCGTCCTCGTCGTCCTCCTCCTCCTCCTCCACCTCCTCCTCCTCCTCCTCCTCTTTCTCCTCCTCCTCCTCCTCCTCCTCCTCCTCCTCCTCCTCCTTCTCCTGCTCCTCATCCTCCTCCCCCTCCTCCTCCCCCTCCTCTTCCTCCTCCTCCTCCTCCCTCCTCCTCTTTCCCCTCTTCCTTCTCCACCTCCTCCTCCTCTTCCTCCTCCTCCTCCTCCTGCTCCTCATCCTCCTCCCCTCCTCCTCCCCCTCCTCCTCCTCCTCCTCCTCCTCCTCCTCCTCCTCCTCTCCTCCTCCTTCCCCTCTTCCTCCTCCACCTCCTCCTCTTCCTCCTCCTCTTACTCCTCCTCCTCCTCCTCCTCCTCCTCCTCCTCCTCCTCCTCCTCCTCCTCCTCCTCCTCCTCCTCCTCCCTCCTCCTCCTCCTCCTCCTCCTCCTCCTTCCTCCTCCTCCTCCTCCTCCTCCTCCTCCTCCTCCTCCCCTGTTCCTCTTCTCCTCCTCCTCCTCCTCCTCCTCCTCCTCCTCCTCCTCCTCCTCCTCATCCTCCTCCTCCTCCTCCTCCCCCTCCTCCTTACCCTCCTGTGCATATTCCTTCTCCCTCCATCCTCCCCCCGTCGTCCTCCCCCCCTCCCCTCGTCCCTGGCTTTCGTCGTCGGCGTTCCTCCGCCTCCCCTCTCCGCCTCACCCGTCATCATGCCCCTTCGTTGTCGTCGTCCTCCTCCTCTGCCTCCTTCACATTCGCTCTCCTCCCTGCTTCCGCGCTCCTCCTTCTGAGCGCCTGAGTGCCTGGCGGCAGACATGTCGCACCGACGTAGCTCTCCGCCCCCAGGGCGGGTCGGCCCTGAGGGATTGATTAATCTAGTGGGCCAGGTGGGCGTTCCCGCCGGCTGGGTGAATCACTGTTATTGAAAGGGTAGCGACAGCAGAAGAAGGAGAGGAAAGAGGGAGGACATTTTCCACCAGGGAGGAAGAGATGGGGAAGCTGAACGGCAGGCGGTTGCGGCGGCCGGAGAGGTGGCGTTAGTGCAAGGCGGTGGCCCCAGCGGTGACCGTCCCATGGCGGTGGCAGCTCTCGCCCGAGCGGGGTGGCGTCAGGGCCTCTCCCCTGCCGTCGGGAAGCCCCCCCGACACCGCCCCCAAGCGAAATCACGGGGACCCTCGCCCACCCAGGCGGCAGGCAAAGAGTCCCTCGAAAGGAGCACAGGAGCCAGGTGGGGGGGGTCCGAGGCGCGGGGAGGTGGTCCTCCTCCTCCTCGTCCTCCTCTATGCTCCTGACGCCACTTGCTCAAGCAGGACGGGTCAAGCCAGCCGGGCCCGCCTCACCTCCGGCTTGGGTGGCAGCGAGAAGGACAGCATGGGGCTGCAGAAGTTCTCCGCGTGCGACATCACTCGCTATCCTAGACCTTGTGAGCGTGGCGGCAAGGGCTCCATGTTTGCGATGTTTCCTCAGTTTCACGTCCGCGTCACCACCCCATGGACTACGATGGGTAAGCCGCGACGTGTGCGGGGGCAGATGTAGGACGGCTCTGTTACCCAGCGGCATTTCACCCAATGTTGTGACGAAGCGGTGGATGCACAGGGGATGCATCGACGAGTTGATGGACGTGTACGAGCACGGCGGCTGTGATATTAGATTGGAATCTGTGCGACCGCACCTCTGCGAGCTGTTAGTGGGCGCCCATGTTCATTGTACATGTCCACTCCAAAAGAGCTTGGTGGGGCGCTGCGTCGAGTGCGGGCGGCAGCCATGCTCCACGACGAGAGTGCGCAGAGACTTTCACAAAAGTTGTGGTGCTGCAGTGCACTCCAACGTGTGTGCGCATGGAGCAGGCGTATACGCCCGGTCCCATGGTCGGCCAGGTGGTGTGTAAGTTATTGTTCGTCGTCAGCCACTGTCGTCTTGATCGACTCGTCTGGCCGACTCCTTCGCAACTGTCCTCTGCGCCCTCCCTCGCCGCCGCAGTCCCACTGACCCACCATTCCTGTGGCTGGGGGAGCTGAGTGCGAAGGTGCTGATGTATTCGAAGTCTTGCTCACCGTCTACCCTGTTTTTGTTGTTACTCCCCCCGTGTGTGTGTGTGTATTCATTGTTCCCGCTTCACTGCACAAGGAAGCCAATCTGGGGGTGGGTCGCGGGAGGGTCGCGGGGCGGGAGAAGGGGGGCGGGGGGCGCAGGGGGGAGGCCGCAGCCCCTTCCAGGGAGGGCGGGAGGAGGTCGCAGAATAGCACCGGGGGTGGGGGCTGGGGGGCGCGGGGCGGGAGGTGGCAGGCCACAGCTCCCGCCGGGGCGAGGAGAGGGGGGAGGGGCGGAGGGGGCCCTCGACATGGACTGCGTCCTCGGGCTCCGCGGCCCCGGAGCCAGGGGAGCTGCCCCTCGCTCCAGAGGGGGGGTGGGCGGCGCGAGGGGCAGCCTCGTTGCCGCGCGGCGCGGGGCGCGCCTGGGCTCCGGGCGAGCGCCCGCCTGCGTG
>CAUYUJ010020948.1:480000-482500 GCA_963575745.1 Prorocentrum cordatum | reverse complement strand
GTCAACGCTCCCCGCCACTGCCGCCCGCCGCCGCAGGCGCCGGCGCCGGCCAAGAAATGGAAGTCGTCGTCCCCGCCGCCGTCGCCAGCCGCCGCCGACCCAAGCGCAGCGCCGGCCCGAGGAGAGGGGAAGCAGGGGATGGTTCGCCTCCGTCACGAGAGGGGGGGGGGGGTCCGAAACCCTCCCCCCCATCCGTCACTGGAGGGAGGGGGGTGGAAGGGGTTCGAAACCCCCGGCCCCCCTTCCATTCAGGGAGGAGGCGGGGAGATCCGGTTACAACCCCACCCCCTCCAAGCGACCACAGAACGCGCTCTTTCGAATACAATAAGAAAACCGTGCGGTTGCCATAAGAAAACCATACGACTACCATAAGAAAGCCATACGGTTACCATGAGAAAGCCATACAGTTACCATACTACAACCATGCGATCACCATCAGAAAACATTACGATTATCGGAAGAGAACCATTCGGTTACCAGAAGACAACCATGCGACAACCGTAAGACAACCACGCGATTACCAACATAAAATCATACAAGTACAATATGAACATCGTACGATCACCAAAAGACAACCATACGATGACCATGAGAAAACCATACCCTTACCATGAGACAACCGCACGATTACCATCATACTACCATACCATGAACATCAGCTCCCCCCATCCCCCCAACAAGAAAACATCATAATCCCATAATAAAGCCATACGGCTACCGAAAGAAAACCAGCGAATACCTTAATCAAGCCATACCTCATATCATAAGAAGACTACGATTACCATAAGAAAAACAAAACCATACCATGGCCATAAGACAACCATTCTCTTACCATAAGACAGCCATGCCACTAGCATGAGAAAACCTGCCATGACCATAAGACAACCGTACCACTACCACGAGGAAGCCATGCGATTACCAAAAGAAAGCTATACCAGTGCCATAAGAATACAGAGAGAGCGTGATCCACCGCCGCTTTCCTGCGGAAGATTCCCCCCCCCTCTTCCTCCGGAGCCCGGGGGTTCCCCACCCGAAAATTTCCCCCTCTCTGCTGGCCCCCCCCCGCCTTCCTCTCAGAAAACCCCCCCTCTCCCCTAACCCCCCCCCCTCACCAGAAAACCGAGGGGGGGTCACTGCCGGTTCGAACCCCTCCCCCCTCCCTCCAGAAAACCGGGGGGGTTCATTGCCGGTTCGATCCCCCCCACTCCAGAAAACCGGAGGGGGGGTCACTACCGGTTCGAATTCGAACCTCCCCCCCCGCTCCGGAAAACCGGGGGGGGTTCACTACCGGTTCGAACCCCCCCCCTCCGGAAAACCAAGGGGGGTCTTTACTGGTTCGAACCTCTCCCGCCCCCCCTCCGTCCACGCTGGCCGCCAGCCAGCAAACGACTCCTGGGTCCCTACCACCGTCCGCATCGCATCCCCCACTGCTGTCCCCAGCACCACTGTCCTCACAACCACTGTCCCCCACTGTTCCCACCACCGTCCCCACTGTCCCCACCAGTGCCCCCGCCACTGTCGCATCTTGAACAGTGTGTCCCCACCACTGTTCCCACCACGGTTCCACTCTCCCCACTCCTTCCACGGCCCCACCTACTGTCCCACTGTCCCCACTGTCCCACTGTCCCCGCCGCTGTCCCACTGAGCTGTCTCACTGTTCCCACCACTGTCCCCGCTGTCCCCGCCATTGTCCCCACTGTACCTCCGTCCCATTGTCCCACCGCCGTCCTCGCCACCGCCTTCACCACTGTCCCCACCACCACTGTACCCTCCACTGCCCCATTGTTTCCACCACTTCCCACTGTCCCCACACCACTGTCCCCACCACCACCGTCCCCACCACTGTCCCACAGTCCTCACTGTTCCCACCATTGTCCCCGCTGTCCCCACCAGTGCCCCCACCAGTGTCTCACTGTCCCCACTCTCCCCACCATTGTCCCCACCAGTGTCCCACTGTCCCCACTTTCCCCACCGTCCCCGCCACTGTCCCACTGTCCCCACTGTACCCACCACTGTCCCACTGTCCCTGCCGCTGTCCCACTGTGCTGTCCCCACTGTCCCCCTTACATTCCCGCTGTCCCCACTGTCCCCACCACTTTCCCCACCGTATTTCTGTTCCACCACTGTCCTCACCACCGCCTTCACCACTGTCCCCACCACTATCGTCCCCACCGCTGTCCCACTGTTCCCACCACTGTCCCGCTGTCCCCTCGCCACTGTCCCCACCACCACCGTCCCCACCACTGTCCGCACCACTGTCCCAGTGTCCCTGCACCACTGTCCCCACCACCACCGTTCCCACCACTGTTCCAGCTTCGCCACCATTGTCCAACTGTCCCGAGGAGGGGGAATCGTTTGCCGGCGGCAGGGGGGGGGGGTGCGAGGGGGGGGGTTCGAACCGGTAGTGACATCCCCCCTCGGTTTTCGAGGGGTGGAGGGGGGGGGGGTTCGAACCGGTAGTGACCCCCCCTTTTTTCAAGATGACCGGGGGGGGAGGGGT
>CAUYUJ010020948.1:470000-475000 GCA_963575745.1 Prorocentrum cordatum | reverse complement strand
GCACTCCTCCTTCCGCGCACGCTTGTGTCTCAGGCGCGCGTCCGCGACCCCTGAGGCTTCCAGGAGGCCCTTCTTCAGCCTGCCCACATCATCCTCAGCCTCCGCGCTCAGCGCGTCGAGCCACTTCTGGACCCCGTCCTGCGCCTCTGCGCCCTTCACCACGTCCTCTTTCTTCTCCAGGATGGGCCCCAGGGCTCCCAGCATGTGGGTGCGCATGGTCTCGAATTTGAGGACACCATAGGCCCGCGCCATGCGCTTCAGCGATTTCTCGGAGAGGCCGAGCCGCAGCAAGGGCTCGATCTCCGTGACCTCCTCCACCGTCTTGGCGTTGGCCAGCTGGTGCTCCTGGCCCTCAACGTTGTTGTCGAGCGGGGGGTCGCCATCATCACCACGGGGAGGGTCTGCGGCGCCTGGTCCATCCTCGAGGGGTGGAGGTGGCGCGCGGGGCGGCCCCGGCACCACCTCCACCGCCGTCGGGCGACCAACCTCCTCCGCGGCCGTTTCCGTAGCTGGGGGGGGGGGGGCGCCCGCGCTCTCGGGATCGATGCCCACCGCAACGCCTTCCGTCGCCCTCCGCAGGGCCAGCAAGCCGTCGTCGGAGAGCGCGAACCCCACCAGCACGTCCATGCCCTCCTTGATGTGGTCGAAGCTCGCGCGGAACTTCGCCACGCGCTTGGCGGCGTGGTCGATGGAGCCAGCACCCTTGTTCTGGCGCGCTGCGCGCGTCACGGCCTCTTGCTCGGTGATGTTCTGCGTCGCCGCCACGCAGTGCGAGCACGTGCACAGCTTGTATTGGCCTTGAGTACCCTTCCGCAGCTCGGGGCACTGTGGGTTGTATTCTGAAGCCTCGGCGTAGCGGCGCATTTCGCCACAGTTGAGCTTGTCCACGTACTCCACCATCATGATCTTCCAGTCATCCAGCGCTGCGCACTTCCGACACCAGCCCAGGCGCTGCGGCGGGACACAGTACGCACCCATGCAGTGGACGTAGCCCGCCTTGACGTAGTCCGCATCCGTCATCATCTCAGCGTCCTCGAGCTTGGCAGCCGTGCCGCCGCTCGGCGGGGGGGCTTGGCCGTAGGCAGCCTTGTTGCTGCGACGGCGGTGGCGTTTGCCGCCGTGCCCGCTGAGGGCACCCGTGGTCGCTGCACTCGGGGCCTCGCTGGCTGTTTCATCGTCCATGGAGCGGCCGCCGTCGATGTCGCTGCGCGCGCCTCGCCCACCGTGGCCGCTCACAGCCTGCTCCCGCAGCTGGAGGTTGTGGAGCGCGAGGGTGATCGCGTCCAACCCGCGGCGCTGCTCCGCGGTGAAGTTGGAGTAGGTGGCCGCCGCTGCCAGGGCCGCCTTCGTCACTGGCACCACCGCCGACGTGGGCATCGCCGAGGGCTCAGCAGGCGTCTCGGCCGTCGCCGCGGGGCCACCGTCCGAGGCACCTTCAGAGGCAGCGGCGCTGGGGGCGGCCACCGTGCCGCTGCCTCCGTCGGCACCTTCGGCGGGCGTCGTCGGCCCCGTAGGCAGTGTCGGCGCCGTCCGAAAGGTCGCCGCCTCCGACATCACGTCGAACCCCTCGTCCGAGATGTCGCTGCTCTCCGACGCGCTCACTTGCTGGCCAGGGCGCGCGCGGTGCAGGCCCTGCTTTGGGAGTGGGCGTGTCGGCCGCGGTCGAACCGCTGGCCTTCGCGCGCGCCTCAGCCCTCGCCCTAGCCTTCGCCGCCAGCGCCTCGCGAAGGGGCACCGCATCGTGGCTGGGCGAGTCGGCGCGCGTCACTGCAGGCCACGGCGTCGGCGCGGGCTTCGAGAACTTGGGCGCCATCGCTTGGTCGGGGGGATGGCACGGGAGGTGCAGCTCAAGAGATCGTGCGAAGCGCTACTGCTACTGCTACTGCTCCTGCTGCTGCTGCTGCTGCTGCTGCTGCTGCTGCTACTGCTACTGCTACTGCTACTCCTATCCTTATTCCTTATTAGAATATACTCCTACTCCCCCCTCAGGCCGGCAGATAGCGGGCGCATCCGGGTGGTCCCATCCTAACCTGTAAAAAACAATACAAAATCAACATTTTTCTTATTTTTTCCTCTCGACATGGACGTCCTGTCGTCCACGGCGATAATCCATTGCAAAAAATACCACAAAGAGCACACGCGCGCGTTCATGTCAGAATCCTACCGAACACCGTGTGTTTGCAAGCATTTCAACATAAAAACATCAAAAACCCAATGCTTTTTCACAAAAATTGTACAAATTTCCCGCCCGGGCTCTCTTGCTGAAATCATAGGAAAACCATAGGAATCTTAAGAATTCGTCAAATCCAGCGATTTCACGTCATCGCGCGGTGCACTCGCGATGCTCTGTCATGCACCCAGGCCGCGAATCCTGTGCAAAAAATACCACAAAGAGCACACTCGCGCGTTCATGTCAGAATCCTACCGAACACCGTGTGTTTGCAAGCATTTCAACATAAAAACATCAAAAACCCAATGCTTTTTCACAAAAATGCTTTGGGGTGTCCTGTCAGACCGTCGGGCTTCCTCCGGCCACCTCTGGCTTCCTGCGGTGTACCGGGCCATTCTCGACTCGTCTGGCAATGCGTGCGCGGCATTCAACACGCGCTCGCCAGTTCCCGTCGGCAACCGCCATCGCGGCCGCATCAGCTGTACCAAACCGGCTGGCCGGTGTGACTTCGGCCCCCAGTTGTGCCAGCTTTGCTTCTTATGTTGTGGGAGGGCGGGTGGGACTGGGCATGCCATGCTTGGCTCGCTCGAGCTGGCTAGCTTGACTCCTACTCCTATCCTTATTCCTTATTAGAATATACTCCTACTCCCCCCTCAGGCCGGCCATTAGGGGCCGCATCCGGGGGGTCCCATCCTAACCTGTAAAAAACAATACAACATCAACATTTTTCTTATTTTTTCCTCTCGACATGGACGTCCTGTCGTCCACGGCGATAATCCAGTGCAAAAAATACCACAAAGAGCACACGCGCGCGTTCATGTCAGAATCCTACCGAACACCGTGTGTTTGCAAGCATTTCAACATAAAAAACATCAAAAACCCAATGCTTTTTCACAAAAGAACTACAAATTTCCTGCCCGGGCTCTCTTGCTGAAATCATAGGAAAACCATAGGAATCTTAAGAATTCTGTCAAATCCAGCGATTTCACGTCATCGCGCGGTGCACTCGCGATGCTCGCACGCCGAGTATCTCAGCGCGCGTGAGCGCCGCGCGCAGCTATCCGTCGATCGCAGAGCGCTCGGGTTGTGGCTCAGGCCGCCGAATCCTGTGCAAGGAGCCAGTGGAAGCCGGACGGCGGGCCTACAAGGCGGTGCGGGTCGTCGGGGACTGGGTGTTCCGACCGATCGCATGCTCAATCCTTTTAGAGTTCGTCGCCGTCATTGGCACCGTCGCATGGACGTCCTGTCGTCCACGTCGCAAAATGCAAGGCAGGAATGGGACGCGGCGCACACCCCGCGCCCGCCATCCAATCCGTCCCATTCTAATATGCAAAAGACAATACACAGTTTTGTTTTTCTTGTCAACATGGTCGTGCTGTCGTCACGTCGCAAAATGCGTGGCAGGAATGGGACGCGGCGCACACCCCGCGCGAAGGGGTGACATGGTACTACTACTACCACTACCACTACCAACACCACTACCACTGGTACTACTACTCCTGCCTCTTGGGGCCTCCTGGGCCCCCTTGGGGTGTCCTGTCAGACCGTCGGGCTTCCTCCGGCCACCTCTGGCTTCCTGCGGTGTACCGGGCCATTCTCGACTCGTCTGGCAATGCGTGCGCGGCATTCAACACGCGCTCGCCAGTTCCCGTCGGCAACCGCCATCGCGGCCGCATCAGCTGTACCAAACCGGCTGGCCGGTGTGACTTCGGCCCCCAGTTGTGCCAGCTTTGCTTCTTATGTTGTGGGAGGGCGGGTGGGACTGGGCATGCCATGCTTGACTCGCTCGAGCTGGCTAGCTTGACACTACTACTACTTACTCCTACTCCTATCCCTATTCCTTATTAGAATATACTCCTACTCTCCCCTCAGGCCGGCAGATAGGGGCCGCATCCGGGTGGTCCCATCCTAACCTGTAAAAAACAATACAAAATCAACATTTTTCTTATTTTTTCCTCTCGACATGGACGTCCTGTCGTCCACGGCGATAATCCATTGCAAAAAATACCACAAAGAGCACACGCGCGCGTTCATGTCAGAATCCTACCGAACACCGTGTGTTTGCAAGCATTTCAACATAAAAACATCAAAAACCCAATGCTTTTTTTTCACAAAAAATTGTACAAATTTCCCGCCCGGGCTCTCTTGCTGAAATCATAGGAAAACCATAGGAATCTTAAGAATTCGGTCAAATCCAGCGATTTCACGTCATCGCGCGGTGCACTCGCGATGCTCTGTCATGCACCCAGGCCGCGAATCCTGTGCAACAAATACCACAAAGAGCACACTCGCGCGTTCATGTCAGAATCCTACCGAACACCGTGTGTTTGCAAGCATTTCAACATAAAAACATCAAAAACCCAATGCTTTTTCACAAAAATGCTTTGGGGTGTCCTGTCAGACCGTCGGGCTTCCTCCGGCCACCTCTGGCTTCCTGCGGTGTACCGGGCCATTCTCGACTCGTCTGGCAATGCGTGCGCGGCATTCAACACGCGCTCGCCAGTTCCCGTCGGCAACCGCCATCGCGGCCGCATCAGCTGTACCAAACCGGCTGGCCGGTGTGACTTCGGCCCCCAGTTGTGCCAGCTTTGCTTCTTATGTTGTGGGAGGGCGGGTGGGACTGGGCATGCCATGCTTGACTCGCTCGAGCTGGCTAGCTTTACTCCTACTCCTACTCCTACTCCTACTCCTACTCCTACTACAACTCCTCCTCCTCCTCCTCCTCCTCCTCCTCCTTCTCCTCCTTCTCCTTCTCCTTCTCCTTCTCCTCCTTCTCTTCCTCCCTCTCATCCCTCCTCCTCCTCCTCCTTCTCCTCCTCCTCCTCCCCCT
>CAUYUJ010020948.1:267500-467500 GCA_963575745.1 Prorocentrum cordatum | reverse complement strand
CTGGAGTGGCAGCGCGACCTATCGGCACATCGCGTGCCGTCCTGGCTGCCCGGCGCGTCCCAGTCAGGCCGGACACGACAAGGCGGCATGCTGCCAGGGCGGTGTGCACGCACGCAGGTCTCCTTCGTCGATGTGCCTCTGGCCTTTCCGCAGCGGCCCGGCGCTCGCCCCGGAGCTCCAGAGCCGGAGCAGCCGCCGCTTCTGGAGGAAGCGGTGCGGACGCCCCCGCTGCGGGCCTCCCGTTGGCCGACCAGGCGGAGGACGGGCTCGGGGTGGTCATGCGGTGCATCCGGGCGTCGGAGCAGGGGTCTCTCGCGGACACCTCGCAGTGCTTGCTGCGGCGCCCTCTCATGTCCTCTTTGGCGGCGGACCCCTACGACCTGCATGGCAACTCGACGACTTCCCCGCGTGCTCTCCGCGAGCACGCTGTGGAACTCGCCCAGGAGGCCGCGCCCCGTCTGCTGCGGGAGGCTCAGGGCGACGCTGGGGAAGGCGACGCCCTCCAGATACGGCGGAAGAGGCAGCGAGGCACGCGATTGCTGTACAAGCTGGCGCCTGGCCGCAGTTCTGGAGTTGGGGCCATCATCGACGAGCGCGGCAGCGTCGTGACAGGGGCGGCCGATGTGGCGAGCGTGTTGCGGCAGCACTGGGGAGAGACCCTTCGGGGAACGCGGCCTTCGGCAGGCTCGCCTCGAGGAGTGGGTGGCCGAGGACGCCGCCGACCAGGAACTCCAGGGCTCTCCGCATGGGGCGGTGCACGAGCTCCAGCTCAGACGCCAACATTCAGGAGGGGAAAAAACACACAGACACACACAATCCATCGTCGATTCCCCCGAGGATGTGGGAAAATGTGGGAAGTGGGGGGGGGGAAGACGAGACCTAGGAAATACATGGGAAAGCATGGGAGCTCCTGCTGCCTGTGTTTTTGTTTGCTCGTGTGTCCCGGGTGCCCCTCCGAGCATCTTCGGAGAGCCCTCCAGAGCTCGAGCGACCTCCTGCCGAGGGCCGGCCGGGCTGCCCTGCACGGGGCCTGGAGGGCATCCGGGGGACTTTCAAAAACGACGCGAAGATCGGGACAAAGTCGGATCGGGAGAACTCGAAATCTCTGAGAATCGGCGGGTTTGGAGGATGTGTTGGGCGCCGCGGCCGCTCCAGAGCGTTCCGGAACGCTCTGAGAGCGCCCCGGAACGCTCTGGAGCGATTCATCCCGATCCTGGCCCTGTTTTAGTAGAACAGTGAGCGGGCTGCACGGGGGGCGTTCCAGGAGACGCTAGGCGGCGCCCGAGGCAGGGGAGGAACGGGTCTGGCACCAGGATCAGGCGATCGCAGGCATGGATCCAGGGGGCGTGGATTGGCGACGGGCCACGCTTCCATGGGGAAGTCGCGGACCTCCGCCGCTATATAGAGGCGGCACCGGCCGCGTTTTCGGGAGGGCACCTCCCCGGATCCATGGATTTGGCCACCGCGCGCCAAATCCGCGGATCGCCAATCCATGATTGCGCGCCCTCGACGGGAGATGGTGCCCGAGGCAGGGGAGTAACGAGTCCGGCACCGGTACGCCGACTTCAACAAGAGTATGCTGCTTGTCCTCCCCAAGGTTCTCGAGCGTCCCACGGGAGGGGAGGCAGCAGCCTTTCCTGCGAGTTGCGTCCGGCCGCTTCATGCGACGAGCTATGACAACCGCCTCTTCGCTGGTGCGGTTCGCCTCGTACTGGGGCCCGCGATCGAACCGCTCATAATTTCTGACCAGCGCGGTTTCCTGCCAGGACTTTCGATGATCGCGAACCTTCTCGACGTAGACGAGGCGATACAACAAGTAGCCGCAGGAGGGGAGGGCGGTCCTGGCTCTTTTTATGATTTTGCTGCCGCTTTCCCTTCAATCGAACATAAGTTGTTCCATCAGTTTTTGGCTTCGCTGGGCTGGCCCCCCTGGCTCCTCCGAGCCATCGGCATTTTGTATCAGGACACTGTCTGCACATTCAGCTTGGGTGGAGCCCGCTACCGAGGCTTCCAACTGACGCGGGGCATCCGTCAAGGATCAGGAGGAAAAGAAACACACAGACACAATTAATCCTCGATTCCCCAGAAAATATGGGAAAATATGGGAAGTGGGGGGGAAGACAGAAACCCAGAAAATATGGGAAAATATGGGGAATATTTTCATTTGTGTGTATTTATTTGTGTGTCCTGGGGCCCCTTCAAAGGATGCCCACTCTCTTCTCTTCTGTTCGCCATGCCACGGGCCTCGTGCTGCGCAGGCTGCGGAGGGTGCCCCCGTCCGCGTGCGCGCGTGCGTGGGCCGACGACTTGGCCATGACCGTTGGGGAGGGTTTTGATCACCTCCGCGGTCTCCTCCTCCTCCTCCTCCTCCTCCTCCTCCTCCGTCCTCCTCCTCCTCCTCCTCCTCCTCCTCCTCCTCCTCCTCCTCCGGTCGTTATTCCTGGAGTTCGCTTCGGTGTCTGGGCTCCAGCTCAACGCGCGGGAGACGGTCATTGTGCCGTTGCTCCGATTTCAGGAGCAGGAGGTGAGGGACGGGGCGGCGCGCCGGGCTTCTGATTGGGGATCCGTCCGAACTGCGGGGGCTGGGAAGCACCTTTGGTTTTATGCGTGGCCCGGGGGCGGCCTCCCGCTCCCGGGGAGCCTCGCTGCGCAAACACATGGCGCGGGCCAGAGTTTGGGGGCGCCTCGGCCTGTTTTTCTTATCCCTGCCAGCGTAGCGAGCGTATGTCAGCTCAGTGCTCCAGTTTGTTGCCCAGCTGGAGGACCTACCTTCTGATTTCTGCGTCCACGAGCAGAGAGCATGTCAACTGTTGTTGCCAGGCCCGGCGTCCTGGATGGTTTCATACTGTCTGCGGGATTTGTGATCCCTCAGTTTTCCGAGCGAGCTGCCGGATGTAGGCGCCATCGCTGCAGCTGCGAAGGCCCGCGCGGTGCGATTCGAAAATGCCGCCCACGGCGGCCTCCGAGTGCAGCAGCGCGCATCGAGATTGCGGGATCTCCTTCCCAGTCCTGCCTGCTCCTTAGAACATGCTGGCTGCAGAGGCTCATGGGTGCGAAACTGTTTCTTGTTCAAGCTGTCCGACGCCGACAACGATTTGCAGCGTCGAGTTGCTCTTCTCCTTGAAGTGGGCGGCCTAGACTTAGACTTGAGCGTTCAATGCGGCTGGCAGGGCAGGGCGACCAATCTCTACAGGGAGACTCCGCCCAGCGCTGCCCACGCTCACTCGGTTCGACGGGCGGCCGCGACGGACATTCCCAGGCCGCCGCGTGGAGCGCGCACTGGTCACTTTCCGGGTTCTGGGGCGCAGCGCCGCCCCCCGAATCCAAGCCGCTAGTTCGCGCACACTCTGCGACGTGTGGAGCACGCGCCGTCGATCTCAAAATCGCGGCCCCTGCTCATTCGCCTGTGGCGTCGGCAACGACAGCCTAACACACTTTGCACGCGGCCCGACAATTCGGAGGCCGACTGCCTCACAGTTCGATGAGCCAACTCCGGCTCTGGAGTGGGCCCTGGATTACTTTTTGTGCATGCCTCCGGGCAGCGTCTCGGGAGCGTTGGGAGGAGACTCCCCCCTCGTGCAGCGCGCACTCTCTCTCTACGCCCTCTGTAGGCTCCATAGTGGCATCAGGCATCATCAGTTTTCCCCCTCCGAGTTCTCGGAAGCGTACAATTGGGTTCCTCCGCGAATGGGCGAGGTAGTCATTACTCTCTTTGTTCCTCCTCCTGCTCTTCCTCCCGTCCTTGTTGTTGACATATTTGTCCGTATGTGCCCACTTGTTTCGGCACTGGCGCGACGGCGGCTGACGCCTCGCGATTTCTCCACCATGCGTGGCTGGGTTCATTCCGTCAGTGTGCTCGCACTTGCCAGTCGTTTAAGTTTGCGCGGTTATTCACGGAGCTTGGACTCCGACATACAACTCTGCGCATTTGTCAGTCTGCGGGGTGCGCGCAAAGGCTCGCCTGTGACAGGTTGGCTGGAGCGCTGGTCCAGGAGGGTGTTGTTCCCCCTTCGCCTCTCTGCTTCTCCTCCTCCTCCTCGCCTCCTCTGTCTTGCTGGTGCCTTTTCATTTCTGGGACGTTGCACTAATCAGGCCTCCGGCATGTGCGGCAGAAATTCTGGCAACCACGCTGCCCGCTCCGCCTTCCTCTCCTTGCTCTCCTCCTCCTCCTCCTCCTCCTCCCTCCCCCGTGTGAACGTCCAGACCCTGACGGTGGATGTGTCATGCCAGTGTGAGTGTGTGGCGGCATCCGGGTTTCACGCAGGAGCCGCGGGAGCGAATGTGTGGTGGCATCGGCGTGTGGCGCGGAAATTCGCAGTCCATCGCCGCTGTTTCGGCGGGGTGCGCGCCGGCAAGGAAATGTTGCAGAACCACGACGAGACCTGCGTATCGATGTCCATCGGTCGTCCGCGTCAAAAGATGTCTTGTGGATCTTACATATTATTATTATTATTATTATTATTATTATTTTATTTTTTTTTTCATGGATTGCGCATCTCAGCCAGAGGTATTGACTACCCAGTCTCGATTACGCATTTCTTGCGCATTCACCCACGAGCCTTGAGCATTGCCCCCCCCCCATTCTCGAACATCGACTCCCCCAACTTGAAGATGGAGGCGACCACTAACTAGTGCATCGTAATTTGGAGTACAGACGCCTGTCCCGAATGATGATGGCGACGGCCGCAGCGAGGAAGAAAACGATGGCGAGAATGAGGACGAGAGCTGGATGAGGGCGAAAGCGAGGGCGAGGACGAGCAAGATCACGAAGAGGGGGAGGAGGAGGACGAGGAGGAGGAGGTGGAGGAGGAGGAGGAGGAGGAGGAGGGCGACGACACGACGGGGATCTGATGGCCGCGCACGGCCGCATCGCGAGCTCAGCCGAAACAGCGCTTCCAGCGGCCCGCTCTTCCTGCCCTCTTCGCTGGCCCTGGAGGACTCGCGCCCCGCCCCTCTTGTCGATGCTGCTGCTGCTGCCGATGCTGCTGCTGATGATGATGCTGCTGATGATGATGATGATGATGCTGACCATGCTGACGATGATGCTCATGACGCTGCTGATGATGCTGCTGATGCTGATGATGCTGATGATGATGATGTTGATGCTGCTGCTGGTGATCGTGACGGTGATGATGATGCTGACGATGATGGTGCTGCTGATGATGATGATGATGATGATGATGATGATGATGTCGATGATTGTGATGGTGATGATGATGTTGATGATATTGATGTTGATGGTGATGATGATGGTGGTGATACTGATGATGGTGCTGGTGGTGGTAATGCTGATGATGATGCTGATGGTGATGAGGATGATCATCATGCTGTTGCTGATGCTGCTGATGGTTATGATGATGATGCTGCTGATGATGATCATGTTGATGATTATGCGATGCGTATGATGATGGTGATGACGATGGTGATGATGATGATGCTGATGATGACGATGGTGATGCTGATGATGACGATCATCATGTTGTTGATGATGTTGATGATGATCATGGCGACGATGGTGATGATGATGATGATGATGATGAGGATGATGATGATGATGATGATGATGGTGGTGGTGATGTTGCTGATGATGACTATGATGCTGATGATGATGAGGATGAAGAAGAAGATGGTATCGGTCATGACCAGAAAGATGACGGAGCGGGGCGGGCGCGAGCCCGTCGGTTTGGAGCCGGGAGGGCGCCCAGAGGTCCTGCCCGTCTTGGTCCTGGCCATGTCTCTCGTCTTCGCCCCTCGTCCTCGCCCCGTCTTCGTCCTCGTCCGTGCCCCTCGGCCTCGTCGCTGTCCTCGTCCTCGTCCTCGCCCCCCCCCCCCCTTGTCACTCCTCCCCTCTCCCCCGCCCCGCCTCTTCCTCCCGCACATCCTGGTCCTGGCCGCGGCCCTCCCTTCTCCTGGCCTTCTGTCTTGCAGCGGGGTGCCTGCAGTCGTCGTCGTCGTCGTCGTCGTCGGCGTCGTCGTCGTCGTCGTCGTCGTCGTCGTCGTCTTCGTCCTCGTCGTCCTCGTCGGCGTCGTCGTCATCTTCGTCCTCGTCGTCGTCGTCGTCGTCGTTGTCGTCCTCCTCCTCCTCGTCGTCGTCGTCCTCGTTCTCGTCCTCGTCCTCGTCGCAGGGTGGCGGCTGGCGGCGGAAAAGTCCTGGGCGCGATGTGCCTGCAGTGCTGGGGCTGTACGTCCTTGTCTCGGGTGCTTCCCTGCTTCGTTATGTAGATGATGTGTGCTTTCCGCGAGGCAGCTAAACTTGTCGCTAAGCCAGCGCCGAACGAAAGTGGTTCGCGGTCGGGTGTGATCGGTTTCGTGTTCAGTTCGCGGGTTGGTTCGCGGAACGTAATGCCGCTCGACGTGTGACTCTTTTTCTTTAAGGCGTTTGGTAAGTTTCGGGGTCGGTTGGCGGTCAGATTTGCGGATTAGTTGACCGCTCGATTTGCGGCTCGGTTTCAGTGATCAATTCGTGGTTCGGCTAGCGCGTTTGTTCGCAGATCGTTTCGCGGCTCGATTGGTGGGTCGGCTCGGGATTCGCGCACGGTCAGGCGCGGTCAGTGGGTCGTTTCGGGATTTCTGTTGGGGTTTGAGTCGCGGTTCGGTTCGCGTTGTTGTCTGGACTTGGGCCCGTGGGTCGATTCGGTGCTCGGTTCGCGGTTTGGGGCAAATCTCAGTTCGCAATTTGATTGGCAATGTTGCCCTCTTTTCGGTTCGCGGTCCGTTCGCGATTCTGTTCGCGTGTCGGCCAGTGGTTTGTTTCGGGGTTTGGATGGTGGGTCTGCGAGCAGTTCGGGTCGCGATTCGATTCGCGGTCTGGTTGGCTATTCGTTTCGAATGTGTGCTCACGGAAAGTTTCGACACGTTGGGGGGTCGCGATAGATTTCGAAGTTTGGTTAGTGGTTCGGTTCGCTTTCTGGTTGGGGTTCGATTCGGGCCTCTGTTCGGGGTGCAGTCCATGGTTCGCTTCACTTGTCATGTAATGTCTTGTTTCGCAAATCGATTCGTCTTTTTGTTTGCGATTCGGCGTGTGAATCGATTCGCGGTTCGGTCCAGGTCGCAGTTCGTGGTCTGATCATTGGTTCGTATCGGTCCGCTGATCCGCTCGCGTTGGTTTGGTTCTCGAATCGCGTTCGTCTGCGATCGGATTCGCGGATCGATTCGCGGGTTTGTTTTCAGTTTTGTGGTCCGACTCGGTGGCGTGTTGGCGGGTCAGTCCGCGATTCAGTTCGCGATCCGTTTCGCGATTCGGCTCGGGGTCCGGTTCGCGCCTCGGTGCGAGAGTACTGCCAGAGTTCGGTTTTCTCGTCTCGTTTCGCAGGTGGGCCCGTTTTTAGATTCGTCGTTCGATTCGCGATGCGATTAGCGGCTCGCGTCGGGGCTTCTTTGCTCGCATTTCGGTTCCCATTTTGTTCGCGGTTCGGTTCGACATCCAGTTCGCAGTTCGGTGCGCGCGTCAGTTCGCGGCTCGTCTTGAAGTTCGATGTGCGATGGGATGCGAGGTTTGAGTTGGGATTTGGTTCACGATGCCCTTCGCGATTGTTCTGCGAGAAGCGTCTTCGGTGGGTCGTTGGATCCAGCACCTCAACGGATTCATCTGGTTCAAGAGAGTCCGCAGAGTCGTGCAACGAGTTCGCTCTTTCCCTCCCAGCAAACGAAATACACGTCAATGCTGGTAGAGTGGAAATTTCGGTGGGTCGTAATACGCGCTTGTGACGTGCGTGCGTCTCGTATTGACGCCATGCAGGCTCCGCTCGCGGTTTCCATCCTCCCCGCGTGCACCAGACCGCATCCCCCCCTCCCGGCGAACCATGTGCGTCTGAAGCCTGGCAACTTTGTAGCTGCGCTCGCTTCTCGCACGCGCGTGCGGAGCACGCGCGTACGTGCGTGCCTCTCTGGCGACGACACGCGAGCCTCGTCCGCTCGTCCCCCCGCCCCGTCGTCTGGCCTGTCGGGCAGCGGATTCCCCCCCCCTTTCGGGAGGAGGACACGAGCGCAGGCGCTGTGCACACACACACACACACATCTTCGGGAAGAGGACACGACCGCAGGCGCTGGCGCTGTGCCCATACACACACACATACACACACACACACGTTTTTGTTCGTCGGCGGCCGGGTGGATGTCACCGCAGCGTGTACTGGGGCGGGCCCTGCAGATGGGTGGTCAGGACGTGGCCCACGCATGCAGTCAAACGCTACCGAAGCGGATGCACGTGGGAAGCTGTGCACGCACGCAAACACACATTTGAAGAGTACCAGAGGCACGATATCGCGGTCGAGACGTGCATCGTGCCCCACAATGACGACGGCCCAAGAAGCTTCCCTACTCGTGTGATGTCCCTCTCTAAGCTGCTGCGAAGGAAGGCTGGGGGGACAAATGGTAGCAGGATCGGTGCCCACCTCCAGTCATACAAACTGCAGCCGCTACTCCTAAGGAAGGCTAGGGGGACAGATGGTAACATAATTAATCGGCTCCTACCTCCAATCGTACTACAACGCTGCAGCTGTTCCAATCCAAATATTTCCACCTGTTCCTTCAACACAAACTGCCTTGGACACTAGCCGGGGACACGACAGCTTGCACCAGACTGCCCATCCTCCCACTGGCGCTTCACACCGCGACACAGCATGGTACGCGCATGCACGATGTGGACACGCGCACGCACTTCAATCCTCTGAAAAGTTGTGCCGTCCTCCCACTGGCGCTGCACACCTCGACACGGCATGGCACGCGCATGCACGAGGCACGCGCACCACACACACACGCACACGCACCTCGCCTTCCCTGTTGTCCCGATACCCCCCTTCTTCGACCAGGTCTTTGAGTCGAAGTCTTGGTGGTTGGCGCTGCCAGCGGTCTCTGCGCCGCCCCCCAGGCACCACAGGTCGAGCAGGGTCTGCCCGGGTGAGTCGTGGCAGCTTCAACTCTAAGACTAAGTCATGAGTCGTGGGCTTAGTCGAAGAAAACCAACAAACATCACGAAGTCGAAAGCTGAGTAGGCAATTGCACAAGCGTCTGAGCGAAGTCGGAACCGAGTCGGCCAAGCCGCCAAAGTCACAACCAGGTCGAAGCTGAGTCGGCACTGCCTTTGAAGTCTGAAATAAGTAGACATTTTCGGTTCTTCTTATCCATCGGGAACAGCAGGCATGCTTCTTGCCGCCAGAAGACGCACCTCGCTCCCATAATGATGAGATACTATGGTGGGATGCTGGCAAGCAGCAACAGGCAAAGAAGGAACAGCATAATATTCACATGCGTATTCCGCTAGCCTCTATGCTACACAAGCGGGAGCAAACATTGAGTGAACAGCACGTGTCCTTAAGCGCGCCGTTTCTTTTTATCTGGGCCCCCTCCCCGCCTAATTTCAATGTCCTGCACGCTGTGCCTGCTGCTCTGATGGCCCAGATAAGGGGGACCATGGGCAGGAAGGGATATTCTTACCTGTGCACGAGGGCTGTGCGACCTCAGAATGATCGTTTTTAACCCCAGCGGCCCACGACATTGAGATGCTGGGCGCGCAGCACAAGAGGTGCGTCGTACCCATGATATGCATGGCTTTCTGGTGAAGCGGGGGGTGAAGACATCTTTCGTTTCAGCCCAACATCTTCAAGTCTCATGTTTGACGTTTCGCATTGTGTCTTTTGCGACGCCTGTTGCAATTGTTCAGCCCCATCAGCGCACATCACTGTCATGAGTTAGTTGGCTGAACTATGCGTCTACAAGCGTGGAAAACAAACGGCGTAGCCCCAATCCTCCCTCCGGGGTCCTCTCCAGCCTGCCGGGTCTACTTCTACAGAACCTCCGCAACCTCCAGCCCACCAGGCCACCCGACTTTTTTCCTTTTTCCTTACCCTCCCCCTTCCGCCCCCGCACCATCCACCACCGTCACCCCTTCCATCCTTCGACCCAGCATCTCGTCCCCCGTACTATCATCTGCTTCCACATCTGGAGATTCGGGCCGTCTTCCAGTGGCCCAAGCTCTGACAAGTGCACTTCGACGCTCGACGCAGTTCGTAACAGTAAAAGAGCGCCCCCTTGGATCGAGGATACAGGGACTGCCCCTGACACACACACACACACATTCACACACGCCCGCCCGCACGTCCTCCCGCCCACACGCACGCACGCGCGCACGCACGCACGCCCACGCGCACGCACGCACGCACGCACGCACGCAAACACGCACACACATACACAGAGACACACAGACACACAGACACACTGACACACTGACACACACACACACACGCGCACACACACACATGGGTGGTTCAAACACGCGCTGTCACCCACCCGCGTTCCCGCATGCTCCCGTGAGCCTTGTGCGGAGTCGCGCGGTGCAGGTGCGCCCCATCACGCCACCCGGAACCGACTGACAGCTTTCCACGCCGAGACAGCGCGCACACAGCACGGGCTGCGCGCAGCGCCAGCTGCAGCGCCGTGGTTGTCTTGCGTCGCGTGTGTTTGTGCGCAGGTTGGCTCCACCAGTGCGGGGAAGGGGCCGGTCCTGGCGGTTGGGTGCTTTCAAGAGCGGCGTGCGGGGTGCGTATTTTGGTTGGGTGGCTGCACAGCGGACCGCGCCCCACCCACGTACTTCCCCCTCACCCACCGCCGCCTGCATCGTTTGCCTTGGCGCGCGGTTTGGGTTGAGACGGTGTGAAGATACGGCGCCCCGCATTAGGCGGGGGAACGAACGAACGAACACACACACACACACACACACACGCACGCACACACACACACACACACACACGCACGCACGCACGCATGCACGCACATACACACACACACACGCGCACACACACGCACACACACACACACACACGCACGCACGCACGCACGCACACACGCACGCACACACACACACACACACACACACGCGCGCGCGCGCACACACACACACACACACACACACACACACACACACGCACGCACGCACGCACGCACGCACGCACGCACGCACGCACGCACGCACGCACGCACGCACGCACGCAAGCACGCACGAACGCACACACACACACACAAAAAAAAAAACATACACGCACACGCACACGCACACGCACATGCACACGCACACGCACACGCACACGCACACGCACACGCACACGCACACACACACATGCTGTCGCTGGGCAGGGGGCCGCTGCTCCGGCGGATAGGCAACAGGGGACACGCTGTATGCAAATTAAGGCCGCGATGCACCGAGGAGAAGGATCCCCGGCGCGACGGGGGAGAGGAAGCGGGGCCCACTCAGGCGAGGCGCCGGCTGCGGCAGGGGAAGCGCCGAGGAGGGGGAACCAGCGTCGGCACTGAGCTGCACTGAGCTGCACTGAGCTGAAGCTGGGGGGGGGAAGCAGCCCAGCAGACTGGGCGGCCAGTGGGGGAGCAACACAAGCGAATCAGAGATTCGACCCAGTGAACCTGTAGGCGCGGCCCCAGGGATGAGCCATAGCGCCGAGACCTGCGGGCATACGAAGCGCGGCAAGAGGCGAGAGGCGGAAGGCGGGTAGGCACGAGGGCACTTCGACAGGCGACACCGTAGTCCAGCGAGTGACGGAGAATGGCGACCCACATTTCGAAAACGACCCGCCCTCAATCCGTGAAGTTCTGGCAAGTTGTCAAGACGAATGCGCACGGCGCTAAGGCGAGAGCCACATGTTGAAAACCACCCGCCCTCTATCCGTGAAGCTCTTGCATCTCGTTAGAACTATCCTGGCGAAGGACCCAACCATATGCAGTTGTGAGTAACGCGTTGTGGGTGCCGCTTTCAGTGGAACTCCCTATGGGGCCACGAAACGCGTGAGGGACGTGCCATCATGGGTAGGGGAGACGCATGCGGGCGGTGCCACTGGGGCCTTCGGTGGAGCTCCCTATGGGGCCACGAAGCGCTGTACAGGGTGGTGGCTGACGCATGCGGGCGGCGCCCCTCGCTGGAGTTCCTGATGAGGGCACGCAGCGCTGTACTGGCTGGGGGACACGCATGCGGTCGGTGCAATTGGGGCCGTCGGTGGAGCTCCCTTTGGAGCCACGAAGCGCTGTGCTGGGTGGTGGCTGACGCATGCGGGCGGTGCCAGTGGGGTTTTCGGTGGAGCTCCCTATGGGGCCACGAAGCGCTGTATTGAGTGGTGGCTGACGCACGCGGGCGGTCCCAGTCGGACCTGAGGCGCACCTCCTGCCGCGAGGGCGGGGGGTCGAAGCTGGGGACCCCGCCGCAGAGCGAGCCCGCGGGAGCATCGCTCGGCCGTGCACGGCGTGCCGGGGGGTCCCTCTATCGTGCGAGCGCGTGCCGGGGGATAGAGCCCTTGGCAGCGCGAGGAGCGCGACCAGGGGTGCGGCCCTCGAGGAGCGCGGCCAAAGCATCGTCGTGGAAGATTTGGCCTGGCCCTCCCGCAGAGATGACCGCCTGGCGGTGGTGGCACGGAGAAGCTGGGCTCGTCAGGCTGACGCAGGAACTGGGCCGCCTGTGGCAGCCCCGTGGGCCGGGCGAGCCCGCAGGAGCGCCTCTGGGGTGAGGGCTTCGGGTCTCGCCTCCGCGGGGCCGCGAAGCAGCGCCAGCCAGAGGGCCCGACGGGGAGGGACGGGCCGCCATTGGGGGCCGCGGTGGGAAGGAGAGATCGCCCACCAGAGGAGGCAAACCGGTCAGCATCCCTGGCGATGGGAGGGAGGCTGCCTTGGGCACCGCCGGCGTCGAGCGCAGCAGAGACAGCGCGCCGGAAAGCTGCAGCGGGCACTCTCAGAGGGATGACCTCGCCCAGGGTGGATGCGGTCGCAAGGCCTCCAGCTGGCAGCGCTGGCGCAGGGGCTGGGCCGCCGCTTGGAGCCCCGTGGCGGATCGGGCCCGCCTGAGCGCGTGCAGGACGGAGGGCCTGGGACTCGGCACCTGGGGCCCAGGGGGCACTTCCTTCCGAAAGATCCGGGGAGAGACGGAGGGCCGACGATCGGGGGCGGCAAAGAGGGGGGTGATGACTAGGGGGGGGGGGATATCATGGCGTGGGCCGTGATATTTCCCCAGGTTTCGCGGCACCTCTTATTTCATTACGTCCCTGGCCCCCCCCCTGGGCCGCGCACATGCCGCTGGCTATGATTTGCACCCCCCCCTCTTGGACGCCCTCCTCTTGGTCGCCCCCGAGATGAGGGGGTCGTGGCGAGGAGACGCGGTGGCCTGTCTGAGGCCGTGCCCGACCCAGGATCGATGCCAGGGAGGCCTACAGGGGAGCGTCGGGGCCGTCAGCCGCACCGGCAGCGGGTGGGGTGGGGGCCGCTTCCGCGGGGGCGGCGGGCGGGGGCGCAGCCACCAGAGCGTCTTCCCATCGGGGACCTGGCGGGGCGGGTTCCCGTCGGGAAGCGGGGCAGTCGGCCACGCGTCCTGGCAGCGGGGCAGCGGGGGAGATGGGATGACGAGGGGGGGCCGGCAGGGCGGCGGAAAGAGCCCAGTGGGGGGAGGAGTGGGCGGGGGCAGGGGAGGGGTCCGCGTCCAAGGTGGGGCAGAGGAAGCAGAGCCTCAAGTCGGGAGAGGACGAGGGCGACCTCGAGAGACAGCGCTCCAGACCATCAACGTCGAGGAGTTCCTGCTCCTCCTCGAGGGCTTCCTGTTGCAACACCATGTCCTGATCACGGTCAGTCCCGAAATTGAGCAGCTTAGAATGAGGCGAGGGGCGCGTCCGGCGAGTTCCCTAACTGCGCCGCTGCTAGCTTGCCCCTCGGCTCTGAGGCGGAGGCTTCCGGTCTCGGACCTAGCGAGTTCCCTAGCTGCGCCGTGGCGAACCTGATCAAGCGAGACCAGTCCTGGGCGGAGATTTCTTATCTCAGACATGGCGGGAGGAGGGGGACAAGGAGGGGGGCTAAGGGGGAGAGATGGCAAGGGGGGCGGGCCGAGGGGAACAAGGGGAAGGGAAAAGGGAGGAGCAAGGCGGGCAAGGGAGCAGGAGGGCGTGGAGGGGAGAGGCAGGAAGGGATAGGAGAGACCACCAGTGCAGCCTGATCAAGCGACTCCAGTCCTGGGATTTCCTGTCTCAAACAGATTCAATCATGGCCGCGGCCCCGCGCCCCGGGGGTCCAAGCGCGCGTGGGCTCCCCGTTCCTAGGGTGCACCAGATGGCCTCGAGCTAAAGGCTACGGAACACAAGCACAAGCACAAACGCAAGCACAAGCACAAACACACACACACACACAAACACACGCACGCACGCACGCACGCACGCACGCACGCACGCACGCACGCACGCACGCACGCACGCACGCACGCACGCACGCACGCACGCACACACACACACACACACACACACACACACACACACACGCACACACGCACACACACACGCACGCACGCACGCACGCACGCACGCACGCACGCACGCACGCACGCACACACGCACACACGCACACACGCACACACGCACACACGCACACACGCACACACGCACACACGCACACACGCACACACGCACACACGCACACACGCACACACGCACACACGCACACACGCACACACGCTCACACGCACACACGCACACACACACACACACACACACACGCACACACGCACACACGCACACACGCACACGCGCACACGCGCACACACGCACACGCGCACACGCGCACACGCGCACACACGCGAACACACGCGCACACACGCACACACGCACACACGCACACGCGCACACACGCACACACGCACACCCGCACACACGCACACACGCACACGCGCACACGCGCACACACGCGCACACGCGCACACGCGCACACGCGCACACGCGCGTGTGCGCACACGCACACGCGCACGCACACGCGCACGCGCACGCGCACGCGCACGCGCACGCGCACACTTCGTGCGCACGGCATCCGCCTTTCGAGCAGGTGGGCCCGGGCACCCGACGCGCAGAAGAGGCCCGTCGGCGCGCCGAGGACGACAGCCCGTGCGCCCGAGGCGCGCTGGCGCTCGCTGGGCCAGGCGGGGCGGGCGGGGGAGGCGAAGGAGGAGGAGGAGGAGGAGGAGGAGGAGGAGGAGGAGGCGAAGGAGAAGCAGGATCAGGACAAGGATTATCGGATAAGGATAAGGCCCTTTGGGGTCCGAGCCACGACGCGTGGCAAGAGCAGGGCGACCCCTGGGCGGACACGCGGAGATGCAGGCCCCCGTCGCTGCCTGTCGGGGGCTGCCTGGCGCGCACTGCCTGGGTAGCTGCGCCGCAGCAGGGAGGCCCCGCCCCCGGCAGGCCGAATGGCGGACGCAGGCGGCCCTGGGCGTGCCCCGACCGGGACGGGCCCCCGCCCCCACTCCTCCCCCCTGCCCCCTCTCCCCTCCCCCCCCCCCCTCCTCCGCCGAGAGCACTCTTCCACCCTCCCCCCTCTCCCCCACTCCTCCCGCCACCTCTCTCACCGCGGGAGCAACCCATCCTGGCGAAGGACACAGCCATATGCAGTTGTGAGTGACGCGTTGTGGGCGCCGCTTTCGGTGGAGCGCCCTCTGGGGCCACAAAGCGCGTGAGGGACGTGCCGTAATGGGTGGGGGAAACGCATGCGGGCGGTGCCACTGGGGCCTTCGGTGGAGCTCTCTATGGGGCCACGAAACGCCGTAATGGGTGGTGGCTGACGCATGCGGGCGGTGCCCCTCGCTGGAGCTCCCGATGAGGCCACGAAACGTTGGGGGAGACGCATGCGGGCGGTGCCACTGGGGTCTGGAGACGTATGCGGGCGGTGCCACCAGGGCCTTCGGTGGAGCTCCTTGTGGGCCCACGAAGAACTGTACTGGGTGGTAACCATCGCATGCGGGCGGACCACCGGAGCTCCCTATGGGGCCACGAAGCGCTTTACCGGGTGGGGTGGACGCATGCGGGCGGTGCCACTGGGGCTCGGTGGAGCTCCTAATCAATGGGGTTGGAAAATGCAGAACTGGGTGGTGGACGACGCACGCGGGCGGTGCCACTGGGGTTTTTGTGGAGCTCCCTACGGGGCCACGAAACGGTGTATTGGGTGGTGGCTGTTGCATGCGGGCGGTGCCATTCGGGCCTTCGGTGGAGCTCCCTGTGGGACCACGAGACGCTGTACTGGGTGGTGGCTGACGCATGCAGGCGTTGCCACTGGGGCCTTCGGTGGAGCCCCCCGATGGGGCCACGAAGCGCTGTACTGGGCGGGGGGCTGACGCATGCGTGCGGTGCCACTTGGGCCTTCGGCGGTGCCACTGAGGCCGTCGGTGGAGCTCCCTATGGGGCCACGAAGGCGCTGTACTGGGTGGTGGCTGACGCATACGGGACTGGGACATTTGGTACAGCTCCCTATGTGGCCACGAAGCGCTGCACTGTGTGATGGCTGTCGCATGCGGGCGGCCCCACTGGGGCCGTTCGGTGGAGCTCCCTATGTGGCCACGAAACGTTGTAGTGGTTGGTGGACGACGCATGCGGGCGGTCCAACTGGGACCTTCGGAGGAGCTCCCTGTGGGGCCACGAAAAACTGTGCTGGGTGGTGGCTCACGCATGCGGGCGGTGCCGCTGGGGCCGTCGGTGGAGCCTCCTATGAGGCCACGAAGCGCTGTGCTGCGTGGTGGCTGACGCATGCGGGCGTTCCCACTGGGACCTTCGGTGGAGCTCCCTGTGGGGCCACAAAGCGCTGTACTGGGTGGTGGCTGACGCATGCGGGCGGTGCCACTGGGGTTTTTGTGGAGCTCCCTACGGGGCCACGAAACGGTGTACTGGGTGGTGGCTGACGCATGCGGGCGGTGCCACTGGTACCTTCGGTGGAGCTCCCTAATATGGGTCCTTGAAGCGCTGTACTGGGTGGTGGCTGACGCATGCGGGCGGTGCCACTGGGGCCTTCGGTGGAGCCCCCTTACGGGGTCACGAAACGCTGGGGCCACGAAGCGTGCAAGAGGTGTGCCGAAATGGTGGACATGCGGAGGGCAGAGGCAACGGATGGGAGGAGGAGGAGGAGGAGGAGGAGGAGGAGGAGGAGGAGGAGGAGGAGGAGGAGGAGGAGGAGGAGGAGGCGGGGGCAGCAGGAGGAGGAGTGAGAACGCGGGGCGCTGTCTCTTCAAAACGAGGACCCAAGACCACAGGATGGTTGGGAAATTATCCTGGCGAAGGACACAGCCACATTCAGTTGTGAGTGACGCGTTGTGGGTGCCGCTTTCGGTGGAGCTCCCTCTGGGCCACGAAGCGCGTGAGGGACGTGCCGTAGTGGGTGGGGGAGATGCATGCGGGCAGTGCCGCATCGGCCTTCGTCGGAGCTCCCTATATGACCACGAAGCGCTCTACTTCGCGGTGCCAGACGCATGCCGGCGGTGCCCCTCGCTGGAGCTCCCTGTGGGGCCACGAAGCGTTGTACTGGTTGGGGGAAACGCATGCGGGCGGTGCCACTGGGGCCGTCGGTGGAGCTCCCTCTGGGGCCATTGGTGGAGTTCCCGTTGGGCCCACGAAACGCTGCACTGGGTGGGGGTCGCATGCGGGCGAGTTGGAGCCCTTAGGAAAGCAGCATTAGTAGTAACAGTAAGGCTAAACTAAAGCTAAGCTAAAGCTAAGCTAAAGCTAAGCTAAAGCTAAGCTGAAACTAAGCTAAAAATAAGCTAAAGCTAAGCTACAGCTACGCTAGAGCTAAGCTAAAGCTAAGCTGACGCTAAGCTAGAGCTAAGCTAAGACTAAGATAAACCCCAGCTAAAGCTAAGGTACATCTAAGCTAAAGCTAAGCTCAAGCTAAGGTAAAGCTAAGCTAACGCTAAGATAACGCTAAGCTAACGCTAAGCTAACGCTAAGCTAAAGCTAAGCTAAAGCTAAGCTGAAATTAAGCTAAAGCTAAGCGAAAGCTAAGCTAAAGCTAAAGCTATGGCTAAAGCTCCCAGGAGACTGGGGGAACCGCTCCTAGGGATCGGGGGAAGCGCCCGGGGCGCTTTCCACTGCCCGGCCCTTTAAGCAAACCGAGTAAGAACCCTTCTAGGCAGAGCCTAGGTAGGGAATTAAAAACAATGATAAGTTCATGCATATTTTTCTGGCATGAATTGATCATGTATTAAAATCCTGTACTTTTAGAATCCCATGTGTTCAAAACTGCCCTGCGCTGTTGTTCGCTCCAGAGGCGCTGCCGCGTGACGAGCAAGAGTGGACTGTAGCGCTCGTCCAGCCCCCAGGCGGCGCCACGCGACGAGCAGAATGGAGTGTAGTACTTTTTCGGCCCGACGCGTTGCCGCGCAGCGGGTGGGCGCGCCCACGGGCGGGCGAGCGAGCGGGCGTCGTCGTCGTCGCCGTCTGCTGTCGTCGTCGTCTTCGTTGCGTGTGGTTGCTGCAGTCGTCGTCGGCGTTGTCGTCGCGCTCGTGGTCGTGGTGGTCGTCATCGTCGAAGAGATATGTGGCGTCGCCGTCGCTGTTTATTGTCGTCGTCACCGTCATCTTCGTCGTCGTGATCGTCGTCGTCGTCGCCGGCGTCGCTCGGGAGATTATTACCCGTGACCCGGGTCCTCCCGAAGGCATGTTTTTCGACGGAAAGATCAAGTCATTTCGTCTCTTTGCGCTGCCACGTGGCGAGTACAATGACGTAGTTGCGTTTCGGTTCCGAGGCGTTGCCACAAGGCGAACCAATGCAAACGTATGGTTTCACCCCCCAGGCGATGTTACGTGGCGAGTAAGAGTGGGATTGTATTTTTTATCCGCCCCCCGGCCCACCCGGGCATTGCCACGTGGCGACTAGATTGGACTAGTTTTCGTTTCTCCCCCCCCCCAGCGTTGCCACGTGGCTACTAGAATGGACCCCCAGCGTGTTTCGCCCCCCCGGGCGCCGCTACGTTGCGAGTAGGTTGGAACCGTTTGTTCCCGCCCGCCCAGCACTGCCGCGAGCGTCGAAACATTTGCCCTCCCAACACATACGTAGCACCCGAGCCTGGCCCGAGCCGCAGGATATTCAGCAGTCGTCTTTGGATGGGCAGCTACTGGGGGCGAATCCGCCGCCGCCGCCGCCGGCTCCGCCGCCGCCGCCGCCGCCCGCCGCCGCCGCCGCGCCGCCTCCGCCGCCGCCGCCGCCGCCGCTGTCCGTCGTCGCCGTCGCCGCGCCGCCAGACGCCGCCGCCGTCCGCCGCCGCCCGCCGCCGCACCGCCCGCCGCCGCCGCCGCCGCCGCCGTCGCCCCCGCTGCCGAATCGCCGCCGCCGCACCCGCTGCCGCCGCAGCCGCTGCCGCCACCGCTGCCGCCTCCGCCGCCGCCGCCGCCGCCGCCACCGCCGCCGCCACCGCCGCAGCCGCCGCAGCCGCTGCCCCCGCCGCAGCCGCCGCCGCCGCCAAGTGTACTCTGTATTGTTTTTGTTGACAGAGATGGTGGGAGGAGGCCGCATCGGGTTCGCTGCGCATGCTCCGAATTTGGAGGCAGAGTGTGTTTTGTATTGTCTTTTACAAGGGATGGTGGGGGGGCCGCATTGACAGTGGTTGGTTCCCAGTCGCCAGGGGGAGGGGGTGTATATTAATAGGGAACAGTGATAAGCCCCTCCCCGAAGGGGAAGAAGAAGGGGTGGAAGAGGAAACGCCTTAAACCACCGACGCCCAGAGGGCTGGTGGGATTTGTCTGAAATGATTCGTCCTGAAGAATATGCCTGGACGAATTTGTCTTGGAAGAAGGCGTCAATAATAATTTGTTCGGAAGACTTTGTTTTGACGACGTCGTCTCGGAAGAAGTTGTTTGGAATAATTCATTCGGAAGATGTCGTTTGGAAGAAGTTGCCCAGAATAATTTATCCGGGCGAAGCGGTCTCGGAATACTTTGTCAGGAATATATGTTGTTTGGAAGAGGTTCTTCGGACGAGGTCGTCTCGGAAGAGGTCGAAAGGATGCTCTGCGCACACGGGCCGAACGGAATCTGCCAGAAGAAATCGTCTGGAGTCTCTTTGGACAAATTGTCCGGATGTATTCGTTCGTATGAAGCGGTTCGGATGAATTCGTCTTCGGATGAATTCGTCTTTGGACGAACTAGTCCAGAAGAGCCTTTCCAGATGAAGTCGTCCAGATAAAATCGTCTCGGATGAATTCGTCCGGATGGAATGGTGTTGGATAAAACTGTAGTTTGTTTGTGTGTTTGTGTGGTTTGTTGGGACCTGTGGCATTGTCGGGACTTGTGGCACCGCTGGGACCTGGGGGACTTTTGTGGGACTTGTGAGACATGCGACACTTGTGGGACCTATGGGACCTGCGGGACCTGTCGGACCTATGGTACATGTGGGACCTGCAAGACCTGTGGGACCTGTGGAACCTGTTAGACCTGTGGTACCTATGGGACCTGTGGGAAGCTCTGCGACACCTTTGCGTCCTGTGGGGCCTGGGGGACTTGCGAGACCCGCGAGACTTGTGGGACGACCTGCGGTATCCAGTGGCCCACGCTGGGGCGAGACCGCCATTCTGAACCACGGGAGCACAGCGCCGATCCGGAAATGAGACCCACTCCGCAGCGAGAGCACCACACCGAAAATTAGCCTGGCGAAGGACCCAACCATCTGCAGTTGTGAGTACCGCACTTGTGAATCTTTTCTTCGGTGGCGCTCCCTATGGGGCCACGACCTCCGTGAGGGGTGTGCCAACACGGGTGTGTGGGACGCATGCGAGCGGTGGCATTGGGGTCTTCGGTGGAGCTGCCTATGGGGCCACGACCTCCGTGAGGTGTGTGCCGAAGTGGGTGTTTGGGACGCATGCGGGCGGTGGCACTGGGGCCTTCGGCGGAGCTCCCTATGGGGCCACGAAATTTGTGAGGGGTGTGCCGAATTTGGTGTGGTTGCCGCACGCGGGCGGTGGCACTGGGGTCTTCGGTGGAGCTCCGTATGGGGCCACGAAACATGTGAGAATTGTGCCGAAGTGGGTGTGGCTGAAGCATGCGGGCGGTGGCACTGGGGCCTTCGGTGGAGCTCCGTATGGGGCCACGAAACATGAGAGGAGTGTGCCGAAGTGGGTGTGGCTGACGCATGCGGGCGGTGGCACTGGGGCCTTCGGTGGAGCTCCGTATGGGGCCACGAAACGTGTGAGGAGTGTGCCGAAGTGGGTGTGGCTGACGCATGCGGGCGGTGGCACTGGGGCCTTCGGTGGAGCTCCGTATGGGGCCACGAAACGTGTGAGGGGTGTCCCGACGCAAGCGGGCGGTGGCATTGGGGCTTTCGGTGGAGCCCCGTATGGGGACACGAAACCTGTGAGGGGTGTGCCGAAGTGCGTGTGGCTGACGCATGCTGGCTGTGGCACTGGAGCCTTCCGGTGGAGCTCCGTATGGGGACACGAAACATGTGAGGCGCGTGCCGAATGGGGTGTGGCTGACGCATGCGGGCGGTGGCACTGGGGTTTCGGTGGAGCTCCTTGCGGGGCCACGAAACATGTGAGAATTGTGCCGAATGGGGTGTGGCTGACGCATGCGGGCGGTGGCATTAGAGCCTTCGGTGGAGCTCCGTATCGGGCCACGAAACGTGTGAGGGGGGTGCCGAAGTGGGTGTGGCTGACGCATGCGGGCTGTGGCACTGGGGCTTCGGTGGAGCTCCTTGCGGGGCCACGAAACATGTGAGAATTGTGCCGAAGTGGGTGTGGCTGACGCATGCGGGCGGTGGCACTGGGGCTTCGGTGGAGCTCCGTATGGGGCCACGAAACGTGTGATGGGCGTGCCGAAGCTGACGGCGATGATGGTGGTGATGATGACGACGATGACGATGTCGATGACGATGATGATGACGACGATGATGCTGATGATGATGACGATGATGCTGATGATGATGATGCTGCTGATGATGATGATGATGATGATGATGATGATGATGATGATGATGATGATGACGATGCTGATGATGATGATGATGATGATGATGATCATCATGATCATGATGACGACGACGATGATGATGATGATGGGAGGAGGGAGAGAAGGAGCAGCGTAAGCGGGAGGAGGAGGAGTGAGAACACGGGGCACTGTCTCTTCAGAACGAGGACCCAACACCACAGGACGGTTCGGAACAGTCGGAGTGCAACGACACGTAGGACATCACACCTTTTGAAATCTGATGTGTGGAGAAGTACGCAGCGTGGACCCAATACCCCCGGACAGAGTCAGGGGAGAGAGGAGAGTAGTTTTCAGATTGTGTTCTTGTTAGGGAGGAGGAGGAGGAGGAGGAGGAGGAGGAGGAGGACGACGACGAGGAGGAGGGGGAGGAGAAGGAGGAGCAAGTTCAGTTCTATCTGGGTTCAAGCCATTTTGGCTCAATCCGCGGTGCCATGTCTTTCTGGATGCGTTTTTCAGATGCAGGACATATGTCGAGGGTCTCGAGAAGGCTTTATTTCGCTCGAAGCGGCGATTCAGAACTGTGGTCGGACAAAACAATGGAGCGCAGCACTGCGGATGCTCCGCGAAGGAGTTCTATCAGGTGTGCAACTCGCCCCAAGCCACTACATGGCGACTGTCAGCGCATGCAGAAAAGGCGGGCAATGGCAACACGCGCTGTCAGTGCTCAGTGAGATGTGGGAGGCGAAGCTGGAGCCCGACGTCATCAGCTACAGCGCTGGGATCAGCGCGTGCGAGAAGGGTGGGCAGTGGCAGCCGGCTCTTGCGCTGTTGAGCGAGATGTGGGAAGCGAAGCTGGAACCCAACGTCATCTCTCCTACATGGCCAGTGGAAGCGCGTGCGAGACTTGTTCAGGGCCTCGTGTGCACAAAATCGCCCTTTTACGGCGCCACCACGGGGCCGGATCGCTCAGGCTGGTCCCAGAGGCGCTCCAGAGGGGTTCCCAGACCTTCCAAGAGCGCTCCAAGACGGCCCACGAGGGCCCGAAGACTTCCGGGAGGCCCGAAAGGCGCCCCAAGAGGGCCCCGAGCGCACGCCAAAGAGGTACAAATCGTCAAGTTTCCTGGGGAAAACGTAAATTTTTAGCATGCCCGCCTTGTGTGCTCCCCAGCGGGCCAGGACACGCCAAGAGGCCTCCCAAATCGCCCCAAGACGACGCCACAGAGCCCTGAAACGACTTCACCGAACCCCAAGACGGCCCCAAGAGAGCTCCGAGGGGGCCCCAAGAGGAGTCAAGATAGCTCCAAGACGGTCCAAGGCCTCCCGGACGCACCGTGACGGCCCAAAATTGCCCCAAACGTCCCAAAACGCTCCCAGAGCAGCCCAGCCATCGTGGCGGCGGAGCACGCCCAGCGACTCTCGCTACTCCTCCAGAAGGAGAACGCGCGGGCCGTGCTCCGCAGGCTGCAGGGCCCCCGGCAGGGCGCCTGCGGCCAGACTGGCAGCGGCCACGGCGGCTGGAGCGGCCGACGCTGCCTGAGCCGACCGCAACCACGACCACCCCCAACGCCCCGCCCCAGCAACCCCTTCCCCTTGACCTCCTCCTCCTCCTCCTCCTCCTCCTCCTCCTCCTCCTCCCTCCTCCTCCCTCCTCCTCCCTCCTTCTCCTCCTCCTCCGCCTCCTCCGCCTCCTCCTCCTTCTCCTCCTCCTCCCTGACCACGACCTCGACCACCCCCGACCGCGACCACGACCGGGACCACAGCCGACGCCCCCCTGACCCACGACGGCCCGCGACGACCCCCGGGGCCCGACGGCCGCCGCCGCCCCCCGCCCGCCCCCCACGTGCGCGCTTGCCTGCTGCTGCCTTTGCCGCCCCCCCCCCTCTCTCTTGCATGTTGGTGCCTGCTCGCCGTGTTTTTCCTCTCCCCCCTCGTCCCTCGCCCCTCCTCCTCCTCCTCCCCCTGCCTCCCTCCCTCTCCGGGCAGCGCAGCCTGCCCCGAGCCGGCGTCGCGAAGCAGCGTCTTGCTTGTCGCGCAAGAGCTTACGGCGCGCTGTTGGCGTGTCGGGGCCGCCTCGTTCGGAGGGGGCTGCGGAGCGGACATATTGGGCATTGCTGCGCTCGCTGGTCTATCGTGCTTTCGCCGCCCGAGTTGCCACGGTTGGGGGAAAAAGTTGTCGTCAATTTGCAGGCGCGCGACACTAAGTTCCAAGAGTCTGACATGATAGTAAGGCCCAAAAACCTTCAGACAAAGACCTTCAGAAAGGCCCGAAAAAAGACCCCCACAAGGACCACCAAGCAGGCCCAGAGACGCCCATTAACAGAGGATCGGTGAAGTGCAAAGCTCTTCTCACCAAGGCTCCCAAGAGCGAGCCGCAGCATAGAGAGCTTTCCCAGGCACAGCTCCCAAGAGCGAGCGAAGGGCGCCATGAGCCATCTCGGGCCGATTCCTGAATCGCCTGGGGAAGCGCGTGCGGGAAGGGAAATGGATCAAGTATCTAAATACGGCCTCGGCGGGCCCCTGGCGCGGCCTCAGCGGACCCCTGGCGCCCCTGGCGTGCCTCCGGGCGGCTCGAACACGCTTCGGGACGCCTCAGTGAGCGCTGAGATCGGGCCAAGAGCTTCAACATGGCTCCAAGACGGCCCCAGAGGCCGTCCAGACAGCAGGCGGCGGCCAAAAATCATGAATTGTTCCATGGTTTCTGATTGATTCGAAGGTTCCCACGATTTCGAGCCAAGAGTGGGCCAAGATGGCTCTTGGGGCCCCCACGAACGTTCCAAGGCCGCCCAAAAGCTCCGGCAAGTGCCCCAAGACGGCTCAGGGCTCAGGAGGTCTCGTAGACGGGCTCCCGGAGGAACCCAAGACGGCCCAAGCGAGTCCTGAGACGGCGCGAGAGAGCCTCCATGGGTCCGAGCTCCTGAACGGGCCCCAAGAGCCGCCCAAGAGGGCTCACGGAGAGCTCCGAGACAGCCCAAAAATCCCACAAGGCGCCAAGACGGCCCAAGAGGCCGTCCAGATGGCTCGCGGCGACCAAGAATCCTTGATTATTCGATGGTTTTCGCCTGATTTGCAGGTTCTCGCGATTTCGAGTTAAGAGCGGCCCAAGACGGCTCCTGGGCCCCACACGAATGCTCCAAGGCTCAAGAGGCTCCGGCAAGTGCCCCAAGACGGCTCAGGTGTGCTCCAAGACGGGTTCCCGGAGGATCCCAAAAAGGCCCAAGAGACCCAAGACGGCGCGAGAGAGCCCCCAGGAGCCCCCAGACGGGCCCCAAGAGCCGCCAAAGAGGGCTCACAGGGAGCTCCGAAACGGCCCAACACCCACAACATGGCCCCTACACGGCCCCAAAGGCCGTTCAGACGGGCCGCGACAATCGAAGTCATTGATTTCCCAATGGTTCTTGCAAGATTTCCACTTTCTCGCCATTTCGAGCCAAGACATGCGCAAGGCGGCCATTTCGAGCAAAGATTGGCCCAAGATGACGTGGACGAAGTCCACGCGTTCGCCCTAGTCAGCTATAGCGCTGGGATCAGCGCGTGCGAGAAGGGAAAGCAGTGGCAACAGGCGCTTGCGCTTTTGAGCGAGGTGCGGGAGGTGAAGCTGGAGCCCAACGACTTTACAATGCTGGAACCTCTGCGTGCGAGAAGGTGCTGTGCATCAATCGATTCCTCTCGCTTCGCGAGGTGCACGTCCGGAGCACGTACAGTCCAGTCGTTGCGAGGCCTCTTGGGAGCTTCTTTGTGGCCTCTTGTAGGTGTCTTGGGGGCTTCTTGGGGCCTCTTCTGGACTGGGCTTCTTTGGGACCTTTGGGGGCCGTCTTGGGCCGTCTTGGGGCGCTCTTGCGGCGTGTGGCCCATTCGGAGGCCGGTCTGGGGGCCTCTCGCGGCCGTTTTGGGCTCCCGGGCCTCCCCCCAGACGGCCCCCAGGGACGCCCAAGAGGGTCCAGTTCGGAGCGCTTCCCCCCCCTCCAGGCCCCTCCACGGCCAGCAAGGCTCCAAGACGCCCCCGAGAGGCCCCCAGAAGGCCCCGGAGGCGCTCTCAAGAGGCCCCCGGGCGCTCTCCAGAGGCTCCCAGAAGGCTTGGGAGGCGCTCCCAAGAGCTCTCGAGAGGCTCCTAGAGGCTCTCCAGAGGCTCCCACGTATCAGAGGGCCCCCCCGCCGCTTCCCCGATGCCTCCGCTGGGAACAGCCTGCTACAGCACGCGGCACTGCTGGCACGACAAGCAGCAGGCTGGACAGGAGGAAGGGGATACGACGGACGACAACGGCGACGACGAGAATGACGATGCCGACGACGTGTCCGAGTCGGGCCAACATCCCAGACAAGGTTCTCCAGTGAATGTGTTTTCTCTACATTTAGGCAGCCGTGGAGGAGCTCTGCGAACGACGTTCAGCACAAACTCCACCCGGGATTTTGGCTCGAATTGGACACCGTCGAAACGACGACGACGACGACGACGACGACGACGACGACGGCTCCGACAGCGGCGACGGCACGCCAACATCCCAGACAAGGTTCTCCAGTGGATGCGTTTTCGACGTTCAGCACAAACTCCACCCGGGATCTTGGCTCGAATCGGACACCGTCGGAACGACGACGACGGCTCCGACAGCGACGACGGCGAGGACGACGACGTCTCGGACATGTCCGATTCGAGCTGGAGTCCTCGACAAGGTTCTCCAGCGAATGTGTTTTCCTCAAGTTTCGGCCGCCCTGGAAAAGCTCTGCGAACAGGTCCAGAAAATCTCCCCCCAGGATTTTGGCTTGAGTCGGACACGACGCCGTCCCTGCCCGGGACAGCCCCGGGACGGCCCATGAGGGCCCCGACGGAGGCCTCGAGAGTCTCCTGGGAGCTCCCCAGTAAGCTCGAGAGGGCCGCAAAACTATCGATATTCTCTAGGGTTTTTGACGTTTCCGGTGGTGCTCCTCCCGCCCGCCCCAAGACGCCCACCACGGCACCGCGGGCGTCCGAAATCGGGCCCATGCTGCCCGGAGGCCTCCAAGAGAGTACCCAAGACGGCCCCAGAGGCCGCCGATCGAGCTCCCGGTGCCCCCAAGACTGCCCAAGAACCCCCTCAGACGGCCCCAAGGGACGCCCAAGAGGGTCCAGTTCGGAGCGCTTCACCCCCCTCCGGGCCCCTCCACGGCCAGCAAGGCTCCAAGACGCCCCCGAGAGGCCCCCAGAAGGCCCCGGAGGCGCTCTCAAGAGGCCCCCGGGCGCTCTCCAGAGGCTCCCAGAAGGCTTCAGAGGCGCTCCCAAGAGCTCTCGAGAGGCTCCTAGAGGCTCTCCAGAGGCTCCCACAGAGCCCCACGAGGACCCCCGGGTATCGGAGGGCCCATCCCGCCGCTTCCCCGATGCCTCCGCTGGGAACAGCCTGCTACAGCACGCGGCACTGCTGGCACGACAAGCAGCAGGCTGGAAAGCAGGAAGGGGATAAGACGGAGGAGGAGGGCGAGAGGAAGGGAGGAGGAGCATGAGGACGAGGAGGACGGCAACGACGACGACGACGACGACGACGACGACGACGACGATTACGACGACGACAGCGACGACGACGACGACGACGACGTCGACGACGACGACGACGACCACGACGACCACGACGACCACGACGACGACCACGACGACGACGACGACGACGACGACGACGACGACGACGACGACGACGACGACGACGACGAGTACGAGCACGAAGACGAGGACGAGGAGGACGAGGACGATAAGGCCCCTGGAGGCCCTCAGAGGTCCGCGTTGCTTGTGTTGCTGCTGGAGCTGCTGCTGCAGCTGTTGCTGCTGCTACTGCCGATGGTGCTGGATCTGCTGCTGCTGCTGCTGCTGCTGCTGCTGCTGCTGCTGCTGCTGCTGCTAGCGCTGTTCCAGACGCCGTCAGGATCATCAAGCAAACAGCGCACCCTGAAGCAATAAGCAGCAACGAGCGCACGCTCAATCCTCTAGAATTCGTGGACGGTAGTCCACAGGTCAGCCCTAGTCTCTTCTACAATGCAGGGGCCCGCGCGTGCGAGAGTGTCCTGCAGGTATCCGCGCGTGCGAGAAGGTCCTCTGTCCCGAGTGGCCCTCCGGGCCCTGGGGGCCGCAGGACGCTCCGAGACGGCTCCGGGGGTCCCAAGATGTCCCCAGACGGCCCCAAGACGGCTCAGGGACGCTCACGAGAGCGCCAGGTCGGCCCAAAGGGAACCCAAATGAGCCTCAGACAGCCCCAGAGAGGCCAACATCGTCCCATTCCCCACGGGAGACGCACACGTGCACTATATATATATATATATATGCATTTATTTATACATATTTATATATGTATATATATACACACATGTATATATACACAAATGTATACATATATATATATATATATATATATATGTTTCGTCGTCCTCGCAGCGTGCAAGACGGCCATGCAGGTCCCCTAGCTTGCCTCAAGACGCGCCCAGAGGCTCCCAGGAGGGCCCCCGAACGGCCACACGCGGCCCCTGGACGGCTCCAGAGACGCCCGAGACGGCCCAAGCCGCACCCAAGACGCACCCAGTTCAGAATGGCCCAAGACGGCCGTCCGTCTCCAAGACGGCTGTACAGGCCCCCACCACACTGTCTCCTGGCCTTTCCATCCGCACGGTCTCCAAGACGGCTGTACAGGCCCCCAGATCGCTCCAAGACGCTCCCAGACGCCCCAAGGAGGACCCCAAAACAGCCCGAGACGGCGCCGAGACGGCCTCAGAGCACCCTTGGGGGCCCCAAGACAGCCCCAAAGGCTTCCTGGCCTCCCAAGATGGCCCAAGAGGGCCTCCGGGAGAGCCCCAGGAGGCCCAAATCTTCCCGTTCCCGACGGGAAGCGCACATGTTCACTATGTCTTGTTTTTTCGTCCTCGCAGCGTCCAAGACGGCCATGCAGGCCCCCTAGCTTGCCTCAAGACACGGGCAGAGGCCCGCAGGAGGGCCCCCGAACGGCCACACGCGGCCCCAGGACGGCCCCAGAGGCGCCCGAGACGGCCCAAGACGCACCCAAGTTGCACCCAGTTCAGAATGGCCCAAGACGGCCGTCCGTCTCCAAGACGGCCGTACAGGCCCCCACCACACTGTCTCCTGGCCTTTCCACCCACACGGTCTCCAAGACGGCTGTACAGGCCCCCAGATCGCTCCAAGACGCTCCCAGACGCCCCAAGGAGGACCCCAAAACGGCCCGAGACGGCGCCGAGACGGCCTCAGAGCACCCTTGGGGGCCCCAAGACAGCGCCAAAGGCTTCCTGGTCTCCCAAGATGGCCCAGGAGGGCCTCCGGGAGAGCCCCAGGAGGCCCAAATCGTCCCGTTCCCGACGGGAAACGCACATGTTCACTATGTCTTGTTTTTTCGTCCTCGCAGCGTCCAAGACGGCCATGCAGGCCCCCTAGCTTGCCTCGAGTCAAGACACGGGCAGAGGCCCGCAGGAGGGCCCCCGAACGGCCACACGCGGCCCCAGGACGGCTCCAGAGGCGCCCGAGGCGGCCCAAGACGCACCCAAAACGCACCCAGTTCAGAATGGCCCAAGACGGCCGTCCGTCTCCAAGACGGCTGTACAGGCCCCCACCACACTGTCTCCTGGCCTTTCCATCCGCACGGTTTCCAAGACGGCTGTAGCCCCCAGATCGCTCCAAGACGCTCCCAGACGCCCCAAGGAGGACCCCAAAACGGCCCGAGACGGCGCCGAGACGGCCTCAGAGCACCCTTGGGGGCCCCAAGACAGCGCCAAAGGCTTCCTGGTCTCCCAAGATGGCCCAGGAGGGCCTCCGGGAGAACTCCAGGAGGCCCAAATCGTCCCGTGAGAGGGGGCGAAGGAGAAAATTAGATGGATGGATGAGGGAGTAGGGAGGAGGGAGGAGGAGGAGGAGGAGGAGGAGGAGGAGGAGGAGGAGGAGGAGGAGGAGGAGGAGAGGAGGAGGAGGAGGAGGAGGAGAGGAGGAGGAGAGGAGGGAGGGAGGAGGAGGAGGAGGAGGAGGAGGAGGAGGCGGAGGGGGAGGAGGAGGAGGAGGAGGAGGAGGAGGAAAAGGGATACTTAATTATCCGTAGCCATTTTGGCTCAAGGCTAAACGTTTTGAAGGGCTATAAACGCCCGAGAATCAGCGATTAGCTTTGGCTGATCCGTTCCCACGGGCTCGGACTCACGGGCCCACCCTGGCTTTTCAGCACCTTCTCCCCGACGGCTCACATCTGCCGTCGGCTGTTTCTTGGGGTCGCACTCTTTTTTGCGGCGGTTGGGGCCGCCACATTCAGCAGTGCTCAGCCATGTCTCTCTTCGCGGCTGCTGGAACGGGAGCTTCTGGATCTCCGGGTCAGGATCCTCGGAAGCGTCCAGCGACGGAAGGAGGCGCAGTTGATGAATAATCACAGCCATCTAACTTCCAGGTCCAGATCGACGCTCTACGTGCGGAGCTACTGGAGGAGGTCGCCAAGACGTCAGCGGTCATGCAGGGGTCACTCAACGGTCTTTCGTCGAAGGTGGTCAAGACTTGTGGTGATATGCAGCGGCAGGTGGAAGAGCGGCTCTCTCGTACTGAGGGTGTTCAACACACGCATACACAATATATCAAAGCTTTGCAGGGGGATGTCAAGAAGCTGCGCGCGGAGTTGGGGATCATCAAGACCGAGCCGAAGCCCGTCACGACTTTCACGCCGATCTCGCTCGAGTCCACTTTCAATCGGGAGATCGACATATCGGTCATCATTGTGCGGTGCAAATTCCAGTGCGCTAAAGTGGCGGTGCAAGAGGCGCTGCAGCCGTGGCTGCAGAATCTCAACATGGAACAGGGTGAGGTGGAGCTCGTGGGGGATCCGACGGACAAGAGGTTCACGCTCCAGTTCAAAGGCTCGAAGGCTTTCGCAGGACGTCGTGTTCAACAAGCTCTGGCACTTCTTCGTCCACAGGCTCCTGGTCAAGAATGGCTCCGCTTCCACACCGTGGCAGTGTCGGGCGAGCGGTCCGAGCTCTTCGTGGGCCCAGACAAGAACCCTTGTCAAGTGCGACGCGAGCTGGCGCTCAAGGTGGCGAAGCGCTTCCTCATGCAGATGCACCCCCAGAAAGAGTTCTTCCTGGACAAATTGCGCGGTACGATCTCATGTAATTGGCGGCAGCTGGTGCAGCTCACGCCGATGCCCGACAGTGATGTTCCGCAGATCCGCTGGGCCGAGGACAATCTTCAGCTCGAGGGGATGGCGCGCGGGCAGCTGGAGGACGGGCTCATCAACGCGCTGGAGGGTGACGGCCACACTTCGTGGTCTCTTTAGCAGGTTTCACGCCTTGTGGGGAGGGGCCGCAAGGCCCACGTGCCGCTTCGCATCGGCACGTGGAATGCGCAAGCTCTGATGCATTTCCAGCCGGCTGTCAGATGTGCTAAGTTTAAATATCTTCGTCGCCTCCTCCGTCCTGGGTCAATCATTGCCGCGCAGGAAGCACACGGCGCGATTGCTGAGATCGAAGATTTCCTCCATGCCTCGAACCTCGGTTTTGTGTTCACCTCCTGTCTCCTCCCAGCTGAGCGCGGCACTGGCGGAGTCATCACCTTTCTCCCTAAATTCGGTCCTAGCAGTGAGAGAGCTAGGCTGTTCGGTGGCGAGCGCCCTTTAGTCTCCCCTCCTGAGGCCCTGGTTCATGGTCGAATGTTGTGCACAAAGTTTTCAGCAGTAAATGGTTCAGCGTGGATAGCTCATTACATGGTATCAGCGTAGCTCAACGTCAATATGTTACCCAGCACATCCTCTCCTCCATCCTCGACTCGAAAGATGAACCGCAGGGCAAGCTCGTGATTGTGGCACGTGATTTTAACTTTGGGTTGCAGGCTCCGATCCCACTCACCCCGACGGGCGAAGAGATAGCTGCGCCTCTTCCTCCTTGCCTCAGCCTCCTGGTTGGCGCGATGTGGTTCGGCAACTCGCCGAGTTTGAGCTGGGCGCGCCGTCGCACTTTCATGCAGGGGAGAAGCACCTCTCGTTTATAGATCGGCTCTTTTGCTCGTCTCCTGGATGGGTTATCTCGCAGCAGGCTGCTAGTGGTGAGGTTATCGGTATCCCAGAACAGCTTCAGGCTAAACAGATCTCTGATCACGCAGCGGTGTGTGCTACTCTTGTCCAGAGACCCCCGACCCCAGAATCCTCGAGGCCAATCCCGAAGGAGATCTATATGAATAGCGAGTACGCCCAGTTTTTTGCAGAAGGTGGTGGGTGCCGCCGGCTTTGACCGCTTGAGCATCCCGCTACAGCACGAGTATTATAAGAAGCTTATGATAGAGGCTGCACGTCACGCACGCAATGCCATAGTACTGCACAAACCACAGAGCCTTCAAGCACGGTACTTTGCCATACGCAGTTGTGCACGCGCGGTATTCCATCAAGATATACATCTAGCTGAACGGTTGTCGCTAACACATCAGCTGGCTCGGGATCACCTCCTGTTAGACATGGTTGCTGGCAGTGTGCTGTTGGTGGGGCCAGATGCTTTCACCCGCCTCTCGGATCAGTTGCACGCCGAGCTTGCTGAGAAGAGGCGCCGTCATATCCAGGCTAGCATCGATGCGACGGGCAACGAACACCGTCAGAATCGTTTGCGAGGACGGGCTCAGAAAATGAATAAGGCTGCTCAGCTGTGGTCGCCGTTTGACAAGCGTGCGAGTCTCTCGGGCATCAGGGTCCATGGCCAAACCATGCAGGAGCCGAGCCAGGTCCTCCAAGGTCTCACGGACTATTGGAAGCCAGTGTTCACGGGAAAAGACTTCGACGACTCCAGGGCTCGGGACTTTCTCAGGACCCATGTTCCCCAGGTGACGTGTAGCGACCTTCCTCCTCCCACGCTCAAGTTTTTGCAGGACTTCTTGAGGCGCCAAGAGGACTCGGGCCCAGGACCTGATCGTCTCAGGTATGCTGCCTGGCAGAGAGCGCCGCGTGGCGCGGATATCCTTTTTGACAGCCTGCTGTGGATCTTGCAGGGCTTCACTTTGAGCTGGAACTTTAACGAGCTTCTGGGGGTGTTCATCCCCAAGGGCACGGAGGCGAACGACGCTGAGGGGATCTTCAGGGACGTCGGGGACACCAGGCCTCTGGGCCTCAAGAACACCGATTTCAAAATTTTGATTGGAGTCTGCTGTTTCGAGCTCTCTCGTCGCGTGCCTGCTGGGCTCGACTCGAATCAGAGGGGTTTTGCTTCTGGCCGCAACTTTCTGTTCGAACATCGTGGACCTGGGCGCGTCCATGGGCCCTCAAGCGTCGCTCCCGCTGTTGGTTGGGTTCGGCTTCGGCCAAGCTTTTCCGAGCTTGTGCCAGCGCTGGCTGGCGTTCGTGCTAGATGTGCTGGATCTGCCCCCACCTCTGCGCTGGTTCTTCGACGTCATATATAGTAATGTCATGTGTTTGGCCAATATAGGGGGCATAACACAGTTCATGTACTTCATAACTGCAGGCATTATACAAGGCTGTCCAGCATCAGGTCTGCTCTTCAGCCTCGCGCTGGATCCGTTTCTTGATCGAGTTCCGCAGAGTGGTGGACGGCACGGGCCGCGGCCACACCAGGGCGTGCGCCGACGATATCGGCATGGCGCTCTCTTGCATTTCTGTTCTGTCCGTGGTCGCCTCGGTCTTCGCGCAGACCCAGCACATCGCACATCTCAAGCTAAAGATTCCCAAATGCCAGATCGTGCCGTTGATCGACTCGGCCACCCCGAACTGTATTAACAAGTATCGCCTCTGGATTCGGAACTTCTTGGGCTCCTGGAAGGACATCGGCATTTCGGGTAAATTGAAGTATCTGGGGATGTTTCTGGGACCTGCCGTCGACGAAGACTCGTGGATCGCGCCTGTAGCGAAGTATAAGATGAGATGTGCTATGATTGCTGGGAGCGGATCAGCTGCTGAGGCGACGGCCCTTCTTTACCGGCGACGAGCTTTCTCAGTCTTATCATACGTGTCCCAGTTCCTCCCCATGCCCAAACATCTCTGTGCTCTTGAGTATCAGCAGCTGGCCCGCCCATTCAAGACGCCGTTCAGGTGTTGGTCGAATTCGGACTGGCACAACTTGCAGGCTTGGGGAGGCCCTCGAACCAACAGTCTGTTGGTCAACAATGTCGCCACTATCATCCGTGCGAGTCTGTTCACCATTCCCGACTGGCAGAGTGGAATGTCGGCCCTCGAAGAGGGCGCGTGGCGCGAGATGACCGTTGCTTCGATCCAGGCTGGCTACGATGACGGTGCTGGCGGGTTGCGTTTTTGCCCTCGGTTCTGGAAGACCCGCCCCCTCGCCCAAAATCTTCAGGACGCCGCAGCAGGTTTCCCGAACAGGCCTCAGCTTCAGAACGCTGCTCGTTATGCACTTGCTCATCTTCGGGTTCATCTTAGAGACAATCCTCATCTCCCCAGAAAAGCTCTCCATCCTCAACGCGTTCTAGCTCAACATCTTAGATCACGTATGTTCCCTGATAAACTGTCGTCAACGTTGACGGCTCGGCTTCGAAAAGGGTGCCCTCAATACCTCGCGGACATCGGTGGCATAGATTGGGGTCTTTGCCGTGAAGTGATCCGCTCTCTTCCTCCTTCGTGGCGCTTCGCTGTTTTAAAAACTCTCGGAACTGCTTGGGCAACAAACAGTAGGTTTCAAAAGCGCACCCCCTGCTTTTTCAGGGTGTTCGCAGTGTCCTGACAGATTTTGGCATTTTTGGTCGTGCCCGAGGTTCCTGGAACTCTGGTCCGAGGTTGCCGAAGTCGCTCTCGACCCGAATCCAGTAGCTCGATTTGGTGTGTTAGCCCCCTCTCGTAATTCGTTCATCATCCCTGTTTATGCGTATCACTTGTATAATGCCCTGCGTGTTTTAGCCTCTCCTACTCATCCATCAGTTCAGCCGCTGAAGCCGCCTCCCAGATCAGGGCGGTGCGATTCCAGGTCAAGAGGCCTGCTTGTAGTTGAACTTCGAGGACTGCTCCGCTCTCGGCTACGCTCGAGGAGAAGGGATAATTAGGAGGAGGAAGGAGGAGGAGGAGAGCAAGCAACAGGGCTAGAGGTCTCTTGGATGCTTCTCGGAGCCTCTTTGGGTATCTCTTGGGCGTCTTGGGACGTCTTGGGGGTCTCTTGGCGGTCGTGCGGGGCTCTTCGGCGTCTTGGGTGCCTCGGGGGGACCTCTTGGGGCCGCTTGGGATCCTTTTGGGGGCCTCCTGGGGGCCTCTTGGGGGCCTCTTGGGGCCATATCGGGGCTATCTTGGGACCTCTTGGGGCCTCCTTGGCGCTTCTTGGGGCCATCTTGGAGGAGATCGATCAAACAAGAGGGGAGCTTTGATTAGCGTCCCTCCCCAAGAGACCAAAATGGAGCCAAAACCATAGTAAAACCAATGATTGTGGCTTCCCCGCCGAGGCCGTTTTGGACGCTCCGACGACTCGCGGAACCCCCTGTCCAGGTCCAGGGGAGGGGGCAGGGGGAGGGGTCAAGAGTCTCCTTCCCCGCCCGCAAGCCGTCTCGCTCACTCCCACCCGCCCTCCCAACACATGCGTAGCTCCCGAGCCTGGTCCGAGTCGCAGCATGTGCAGCAGTCGTCTTTGGATGGGCAGCTACTGGGGGCGCATCCGCCGCCGCCGCCGCCTCCGCCGTCGCCGCCGCCCGTCGCCGGCGCCGCGCCGCCGCCGCCGCCGCTGCCCGCCGCTGCCGCCGCCACCGCGCTGCCCGCCGCCCGCCGCCGCCGCCGCCCCCGCTGCCAAATCGCCGCCGCCGCCCGCCCGCCGCCCGCCGCCCCCGCCGCCGCCACCGCCGCAGCCGCCGCAGCCGCTGCCCCCGCCGCCCGCCGCAGCCGCCGCCGCCGCCAAGTGTACTCTGCATTGTTTTTTGACAGGGATGGTGGGGGGAGGCCGCATCGGGTTTTGCGCATGCTCCGATTTGGGAGACAGAGTGTTTTTCCACATATATATATATATATAATATATATATATATATATATATATATATATATATATGTTTGTACAAGGGATGGTGGGGGCAGAGTGTGTTTTGTATTGTTTCTTGTGCCAGGGATGGTGGGGGGGGCCGCATGGACCTGGGTTGGCTCCCAGTCGCTTGGAGGGGGGGTATATTAATAGGGAGCAGTGATAAACCTCTCCCCGAAGGGGAAGAGGGAGGGGTGGAAGAGGAAACGCCCTAAACAACCTACTCCCAGAGGGCTGGTGTGATTTTTCGACATCCCTCACGAAGATGTTGGCCCCCGAGCGTCACAAACCGAACCCTCCGCCCAAAGACTCGCCGAAGTGGCTACAAAAGGCTCCAAGGACCGCCCGAGAGGCCCCCTAGAGGCCCCAAACAAGGCCCACGAGGCCTCCAAGAGCCTCCAACAGTCCTCCGAAGCATGCCCCCAGAGGCCAAAATCCTTCATTTGTCATTGGTTGTTGAAGGAGTTGTTTGTCTTCTCGCCTTCTCGGCTAGCCGACGCTCCAAGACGGCCGAAGAGATCCACAAGACCGCCCCAGGACGGCCTAACAGGCTTCCAAGCGCGTCCCCAGACGGCCCAGGGAGCCCCAAACTTGCCCAAGAGGCGCCCAAAACGGCCCCAGAGGACCCCAAGCCAGGACCCCCACCCAGGAGGGACCCAAGAGGCAAAAAATGTCCCATTCGCTTCGGCAAACGTGCACTTTTGATATGCTCGCTCTTTTCGTTTTCACCGCGTCCACGACGGCTATACAGGCCTTCCCCATCGCCACAAGACGCCCCCAGAGCACACCAGGAGGGCCCCCAAACGGTTATACAAACCCTCCACCTCGCCCCAAGATGTGCCCAGAGGCTTTCAAAAAGCCCCACACGGCCCCGGGACGGCTCCCGAGACGGCCCAGGACGCACCCAAGACAGGTTCAATAGCAGCCACTAGTGGCCAACGGGGCGGCTCCGAGAGGCTCCAGGGGGCGCCAAGACGGCCTCAGAGCACCCTTGGGGGCCCCACGACGGCCCCAGAGGTCAGCAAGGCAGGCCAGGAGGCCCCCAAAACGGCCAGGAGGGCCTCCAGGAGAGCCCGAGAGGCCAAAATCGCTTCCCGACGGGAACCGCACATTTTTGCTATGTTCCGTTTTTTCGTCCTCGCAGCGTCCAAGACGGCTAGCGAGGCCCTCCACCTTGCCCCAAGACGCGCCCAGCGGCCCCTTGAGGGTCCCACGCGGCCCCAGGACGGCTCCAGAGGCGCCCGCGACGGCCTAGGACGCACCCAAGACAGCCCCAAGAGAAGCCAAGAATTGCCAACGAGGCTCCAGGGGGCGCCAAGACGGCCTCAGAGCACCCTTGGGGGCCCCACGAGAGCCCCAGAGGCCCCCAAGGCAGGCCAGGAGGCTCCCAAAACGGCCCAGGAGAGCCCCAAGAGGCCCAAATCGTCAGTCACAACGGGAAACGTACAATTTCAATATATATATATATATATATATATATATATATATATAGATATTGTTTTTTCGTCCTCGCAGTATCCAGAAGGCTATACAGGCCCCCCAGCTCGCCCCAAGACGCGCCGAGACGCCCCCATGAGGGCGCCCAAAGGGCCACACACTGCCCCGGGACGGCTCCAGAGGCGCCCGAGACGGCCCAAGACGCACCCAAGACAGCCCCAAGAGCAGTTAATAGTGGCCCAAGATGGCTCCACCGCCCCGTCTCCAAGACGGCTGTAGAAGCCCCCGCCGCCCCGTCTCCAAGCCTTTCCGTTTGGAAAGTCTCCAAGACGGTCTCTGGGCCGTCCAGGACGGCTCCCGAGGCGCCCGAGACGGCTCAAGAAACACCAAAGACAGCCCCAAGAGCGCCCAATATTGGCCCAAGATGGCCCCAAGACTGTCCCAAGATGGTCCGAGAGGCGCCCAAGGCGGCCCCACGTCGCCCCAAGACGGCCCAAGATGCACTCAAGACTGCCCAGGAGGGCTCCGAGAGACCCCCCCCCAGGAGGACGAAAAGAGGCCCCCAAGCGGCCCCCGAGAGGCCTTGGATGCTTCTCTCTTGGGGAGCGTCGAACTTCCACCATCGTTTTGCGGGCTTCTTGGACCCTCTGGGAGCCGTCTCTGCGCTATTTAGGGACGTCTTGGGGAAGTGCGCTCGAAAAAGTCGCTTCGTGTCCTCGCACTGGGGCCCTTCTTAGGGAGTTCCGTCTCGCCGCCCTCTTGCGGGCCTCCTACGCCGCGCCCACTGGCCCCATTGTCACCACACTGCCAGATAAAATTATCATTCGGCCCCGGCGAAGAGCAGATAATCTTCTCACGACTACCCTCCCCGCAGAAGCTATGATGAACACAGACTGCGGCGTCAGAAGCAGTTTCTGTCCACACCATGTCATGCCTACATGGGTGTGCTTCCACTGACGCCGCCTCCACCACCGCGTTCCTGCCTTCAGGCCTGCTTGTCCGCATCCCTCGCCCACCTCCCCCTCCAGCGGCCACCTCCTCCATCCACGCCGTCCCCTCCAACCTCCCCTTCCTCGCGAGGCCCCAGAGACGCTCCACTTCCACGTCCACGCTATGGCGGGGAGATTCCGCGGCCAGAAGGCCGCGGGTCAGCCCTAGTCTCTCCTACATGGCGGGCGGAAGCGCGTGCCAGAAAGGTGGGCACTCAAGTGCATAAAATCATTCCTCACGGCCCCACCACGGGGTCGAATCGCCCGCGACGGCGCAAGAGGCGCTTCAGAGGGGTTGCAAGATGGTCCAAGAGCGCTCCAAGACGGCCTCAGTTGGTGCCGAGACGGGCCTTGACGCTCCATAGACCTCCGAAGGTGGCTGCAAGACCGTCCAAGAGGTCCCAAAGACGTTCCGTTTGGCCCTGAGAGGACGCCAAAGAGGCAAACATCGTCAAAGTCCGATGGAAAAACATACATTTTCAGCATATCCGCTTTTTGCGTTATTACACGATCCAAGACAGGCCAAGATGCACCCTCAAACCCCTTAAGACGACCCAAGCGGCCCCGAAGAGGGCCCCAAGACGGTCCAAGAGGGCCCATAAATTCCCCAAGGAGCCCTCAAACGGTTTGAGAGGGCTCCAAGACGGCCCCAAGAGAGCCCGAAGAGGCTCCCAAGAGGGCCCCAGGAAGCCCCAAAGACTTCAGAAGGTGGCTCCAAGACGGTGCAAGAGGCCCCAAAGACGCTCCAAGAGAGCCCCGAGAGGACGCCAAAGAGGCAAACATGGCCACATTCCTAAGGGGAAACGCACATGTTCTTTATATCCGCCGTTTGCGTGGTTACACGGTCCAGGACAAACCAAGAGGCCTCCCCTAAGAGAGCCCCACGACGCTGCAAGAGGGCCCAAAGCCGGCCCAAGGAGGTCCTCAAACGGCCTGCCCGACGAGGCTCCCAAGCGGGCCCCAGGAAGCCCTCCAGAGAGCCCCAAGACGGTCCAAGGCCTCCAAGGCGCCCCAAAGACCTCAGAAGGTGGCTCCAAGACGGTCCAAGAGGCCCCAAGGACACTCCGAGAGGGCCCCGAGAGGACGCCAAAGATGCAAACACCGTCACGCTCCTATGGGGAAACGTACATGTTCAGCATTTCCGCGTTTTGAGTTGTTACACGGCCCAGGACAGGCCGAGAGGCCCTCCAAAACCCCCCAAGACGACCCAAGTGGCCTCCAAGGGAGCCCCAAGACGCTGCAAGAGGGCCCAAAGACGGCCCAAGGGGGCCCTCAAACGGCTTGAGAGGGCCCCAAGAGGGCTCCAAGAGGGCCCGACGAGGCTTCCAAGAGGGCCCCAGGAAGCCCTCCAGAGAGCCCCAAGACGGTCCAAGGCCTCCAAGGCGCCCCAAAGACCTCAGGTTACACGGTCCAGGACATGCCAAAAGGCCCTCCAAAACACCCCAAGACGACCCAAGCGGCCCCCAAGAACGCCCCAAGATTTTGGAAGAGGGCCCAAAGACGGCCCACGGGAGCCCTCAAACGGCTTGAGAGGGCCCAAAGACGACTCCCAGAGGGCCCGACGAGGCTCCCAAGGGAGCCCCAGGAAGCCCTCCAGAGAGCCCCAAGACGGTCAAAGGCCTCCACGACGCCCCGTGACGGCCCAGACGGGCCCCAAGACGTCCCAAAACGGCCGCAGAATGGCCCAAAAGGGCCCCTGAAGGGCCCCAACAAGTTCCCCATAAAGACCACTGAGAAGGCGCACAGACGCCAAACACAAGAGCGATCGGAGCTTTTGAATCCAAGGCTCCCAAGAGCGAACGGTGACACAGTAAGCTCTTCAACCCGAGGCTCCCGAGAGCGAGCCGCAACGTCAAAAACTCTGAAACTGGAGCTCGAAGTTATCATCATCCCTTAAAATCTGGGACAAGTGCGTGGGACAATCGCTTTCTCGGCCTCCAGTGGCGTCGGCACTGCCTCCGGGTCCCTGTGGGTTCTGGGTTCCCAAGACGTCGCAGAGACAGCCTGCGGTCATGTCCGAGATGGTCAGAATTGGCCCCGACAGCCGCCAGACAGGGCCCCCGAGAGATCTCAAGCGGTTCCAAGAGGCTTCCAAAAGGCCCCTAGACGCCCCAAGAGGCCTTGCAGGAATTGTCCAGAAGACCACGGCAACTGCCAAGCTTTCCAACACCCAAGGGAAGATGTATGTCTGTTGCTTCGTAGGCTTTTCGACGCGAGACAGCTCCGAGACGGCTTCGGGAGAGACTCTTGGCCTCCTTGCGGGCCACCTTGGGCCCTCTGGGGGCCCCCATCGAGCCTCATGGGTTGTTTTCGGGGCCTCCTTGGGCCGTCTCGGTCCGTCTTCGGGCCGTCTGGGCGGTCTTTGACTGCCTCAAGAGAGCCCAAGGGCAGCCCCAGAGGGCTCCCAAGAAGGTTTCGGAGAGCTTCCAGACGGCCCGACACGCCCTCCAGAGAGCGCCACGACGGTCCAACAGACCCCCAGAGAACCCCGAGATGGCCCAGGACGGCCCCAAGAGGGCCCAACGAGGCCCCCAATAGTTTCGGCCATAGGGTCCCCCAGCACGGCCTCCATATCCCGCAGCACACGAGCCAGCAGCGGCAGCAATTAGTAGCTATCAGCAGAAAACAAGCAGCCGCTGCATTGCCCGCGGCCGACCGGCGGCCATCCCCGCTGCCGCGGCGTGCGGCAGAGGGTCAGTTGCGACCGCCAGGCCTGCCAGCATGCTGGCAGTGACCCCAGGAAGACAGCTGTCTGGCGACCAGCTACTCGCGCAAAACAGCAGGCAAGCAGGCAAGCGATCTCAGCTTCTGCACGCGGGCAAGCTGTCGTGGACGCAAGTCCACGGGTCAGCCCTAGTCAGCTATAATGCCGGGATCAGCGCGTGCGAGAAAGGTGGGCAGTGGCAGTGGGCGCTCGCGCTATTGAGCAAGATGCGGGAGGCCGAGCTGGAGCCAGACGTTATCTCTCCCATATGGCCAACACCAGCGCGTGCGGGAAGGGAAACAGTTCCCAGGCGGACCAAATCGGCCTCGGCGGGCCCGCGGCACGCCTCGGGCGCGCCCCGGCGCGCCTTTGGCCGGCTCCAGTGCGCGTCAGCATGCCCTCCACGGAGCGCCGAGGTGTGCCCCAGACGTCCCCGAGAGGGGTTCCTGGACGTTCGAACGTGCTTCCAGACGGCCCAAGAGGCCTCCAAGCCCTTGCAAGAGACGTCCCCGACAGCTCCCAGAAGCAAACATCAACCCACAATCCCGAGGGGAAGCGCACAAATTTAGCACATTCGCTTTCCTCGTGTTCACGGCGCCCACGACGGCCAGACAGGCCTTCAAGATCGCCATACGGGCCCCAAGGGGGCCCCAGAACGGTCCAAGGCGGCCCCCGGAAAGCCCAAGTGGCGCCCAGGCCAAGAGGGCTCGAAGAGCGGCTCAAGACAGGCCCGCGACAGCTCTAGAGGCGCCCAAGACGGCCCCCACGAGGCCCAAAGGAGGCCTCCAAGCCCGTCCAAGAGACGTCCAAGAGGTCCCAGAAGCAAAAGTAAGTTCAACCCTTCGGGAAAACGCACAAATGTAACATATTCGCGCTCCTCGTGTTCACGGCGCCCACGACGGCCATACAGGCCCCCAAGATCGCCCTAAGATCGCCGCAAGACGCCTCAAGAGGGCCTCCAGGGGGCCCCAGGACGCTTCAAGGCGGCCCCAGGACAGCCCAAGAGGCGCCCAGGACCGCCCGCCCAAGAGGGCTCGAAGAGCGACCAAGCCAGGCCCGAGACAGCCCTGGAGGCGCCCAAGAACGCCCGAAACCACAGAATGCGGCCCAAGAGGCGCCCGAGACGGCCCCAAGACGGCCCCCGAGAGGCCCAAAGGAGGCCCCAAGGAGGCCCCAAGATGCCTTCAAGCGGCCCCCAAGAGGCCCCAAGAGGCTTCCAAACTGCCTCTAAGAGCGGAGAGGCGGAAGAGAGGCGTGAGGCCCTTCGCAGGCCTCGAGCAACACTTCTTAACGCTCCGGGGGCCCTGGAGGCTTCTCTTCGGGGGGGGCGTTGTCATAGGATCCACGATTGACGATCGACGATCGCGGGGATGAAGAATCGAAGGCAAGACAGCGCCAAGATGGTCCAAAACGGCCAAGATGCTCCCAAGACGGCCCCAGCTGCAGCCTCCCCCCTCCAGGGGTGGAAGTATTTATTGCGAAGGCCTGGCGGCAGGTGCCGCCGACCCTGCATGGCGGCGACAACCACGACCACAACGACGAAGCTCTCGGGGGCCTCCTGGGGGTAGTTTGGGTGCCTCTTGTGAAGCCCTTGGATGCCGCTTGAGAGCCTCGTGGGGGCCTTTTGGGGCTTCCTGGAGGTCTCTTGGGGGCCTTTTGGGGCTTCTTGGGGGGCTTCTTAGGGGCCTCTGGGGGTCTCCTGAGAGCTTCTCAAGCCGAGGGCTCGAAATGTCCGTTCGTGTCCCCCGTCTGGGCTCCCTCTTTCAACCGTCTTGGGAGCCTCTTCGATTGTCTTGGAGGCCTCTTGGACGGTTTAGGGGTCCTCTTGGGTCGTTTTGGGGCTCTCTTGAACCCCTCTTGGGCCATTTTGGGGCAGTATTGGGGGCCTCTTGGCATGTCCTGGAGCGTCGGAAAGCTGACAAGGCGAGAGTGCCGAAATCTGTCCAAAAACTAAGGGAAATGGATGATTTCTGTTCCTTGGTGCCCTCTTTGAAGTCCTCTTGGAGGATTCTTGGGACGTTTTGGAAACCTTTTGAGCCGTCTGGAGGCTACTTTGGCTACTTGGACCGATGCTTCGGCGATTCGGGGCCCTCGAGGACCGTCTTGCGGACATCTTGGGGCATTATTGCCGCGTCTTAGGGCTTTTCTGGGCCCCCGAACCGCCCTGGAGGGATCGGGAGGGAGTCGTATCTGACCCGGGACTACCCCGGGAGTTCCCTGGGACCCCCACCCTGGCGGGGAAGGGATCAAAGGGAAGGGGCTTCCTTTCGACTCCACTACAACGTTGCTCAATTTCGCTGTGGCTGGCGCGCTCGACGACGACAACGACCACGACGACGACGACGACGACGACGAGTCAAACGGAACAGCCTCGTCCACACGCCGACAGGGTCGGCGGATTTTTTTAGAATACATACCTCGACCCTGGGGGGGGGGGCCGGACCAGTCAGGGCGGAAGCCAATCAAGACGGCCCCAAGATGGCCCTAAAACGATCCCAGACGCTTCCAGGATGGCCCAGCACGGCGCCAAGATGGTCCAAAACGGGCCAAGATGCTCCCAAGACGCCCCAGTTGCGGGCTCCCCCCCGCACAGGCTGCGACGTCTGAGGGCGGCGAGGGCGCCGATTGACCTCCGACGACGCCCCGCGCAGGCGGCGGGCGCAGCTTGAACCCAGCCGCCGCAGCCCACCGGACAGCCCTGGAGGGCGCCAAGGGCGCGGACATTGGTGTGCTTCCATTGACGCCGCCTCCACCACCGCGTTCCTGCAGGCCTGCTTGCTTGCATCCCTCGCCCACCTCCTCCTCTCTAGCGGCCACCTCCTCCATCCACACCGTCCCCTCCAACCTCCCCCCCCCGCGAGGCCACGGAAACGCTCCACTTCCACGTCCACACCGCGGAGGGCGGATTCCGCGGCCGGAAGGCAGCGGGTCAGCCCTAGTCTTCCTACATGGCCGGTGGAAGCGCGCGCGAGAAGCCCAGGGCCTCAAGTGCACAAAATCGCCCCGTTACGGCGCCACCACGGGGCCGAATCGCTCAGGCCGGCCCAAGACGCGCCCCAGAGGGGTTGGACGGTCCAAGAGCGCTCCAAGACGGCTTCAGTTGTTCCCGAGACGGGCCTCGAGGCCCCAAAGACCTCAGAAGGTGGTTCCAAGACCGTCCTAGAGGCCCCAAAGACGCTCCGAGAGGGCCCCGAGAGGACGCAAAAGAGGCAAAAGCGGTCACATTCCAATGGGAAAACGTACATGTTCAGCGTATCCGCCTTTCGCGTTGTTACACGGTCCAGGACAGGCCAAGAGGCCCCCCCAAACCCCCCAAGACGACCCAAGCGGCCCCCAAGAGGGCCCCAAGACGGAGCAAGAGGGCCCAAAGACGGCCCAAGGGAGCCTTCAAAAAAGGCTTGAGAGGGCCCCAAGACGGCTCCAAGAGAGCTCCAAGAGAGCCCGAAGAGGCTCCCCAGAGGGCCCCAGACAACCCTCCAGAGAGCCCCAAGACGGTCCACGACCTCCAAGACGCCCCGTGATGGCCCAGACGGGCCCCAAGACGTCCCCAAACGGCCCCAGAACGGCCCAAGAGGGCCCCTGAAGGGCCCCAAAAAGTCCCCCACGAGGACCACTGACAAGGCGCACAGACGCCAAATAAAAGAGCGGTCGGTCGAGCAAAATGCTCTTCAATCCAAGGCTCCCAAGAGCGAGCGGTGACACAACAAGTTCTTCAACCCCTTCCCAGGGGGGCAGCTCTACGATGCCGGGAAGAGAAGCGCTTACCCCGCAGAGGTCTTTCAGAGTGGTATACACGTCTCTACTCTTATCTCCAGGTACATCTTCACCTCTATCTTCTTCTTCCCCCACGTCTTCATCCCCAAGCGCATTGTCATCTACTTCCTCCTCGCCTCTATCTTCCAGTACCTTTACATCTACGCCTTCATCATCACCTACATCTTCAAGATCTCATTGCTCACGGAGGGCCTCTGCAGGGACAGGCTCCTCGAGCAGGCGGGTGGGCGACTGACGCCCCCATAGTCTCATGAGGCAGCTCGGAGACTACAGGCTCCGTGGCGTGGTGGGCTACGGCCCAGCGCAAGGTGCCACGCTCGGAGTTGATTGCAAACCTTGCACCGCACTCGCTTCCGACTCTCGCCGCGGCGCTCGGGCTCGCAAGGCCCACGGTGCGGCGGCACCCTTCATTGCAGACCTCAAGGCTAACACATCCCGCGGCCGCAGACGAGATCGTCTTCGACACCGCTACCGGCGATGCCATCAGTTGTCATTGTCGGCACCTTCCTGTGCACATCTGACTCTTACCACCGTCAACACCCAAGGCTGGTGCTGGGCCAACCAGACGGACCGGCACATGCTGAAGGCGCAAGGTCTTCTGCGCCTCGCCCGTCAACATCACTGGGACATTGCATGCTTATCTGATGTCCATTGTCCTGTGGGCTTTTCTGGGCCTGGAGCGCCTACGGACTTGCGGAACACAGTGGTGGCCCTCGAAGAATTCATCGTGATTTTTGGGACGCGGAGCGCCATCTTGCTGAACCCGGCTGCCCAGCAAGCCTGGCGAGAGCATGATTGCGACATCTCTCGGCACGAATGTGGACGTTTATTAACCATCTCTCTTCGCATCAAAGGCCTTTCGTATGTTATCACTTCTGTGTACGCACCAGATCAATCTTATGGCGCGGAGCTTCGGAGAGACTTTTTCGATTTTTGTGATGACGTGAGACTTCGTTTTTCAAATTCTGACTATCAACTCTGGCTGGGGGACTGGAACAGCCACGTGGGCGACGACGTGCAGCCACAGTACGGCGGCCTCGGCACCTATGGCATGCGCACGCCGACGGGCACTCCCGGGAAAGAGTTTGCGGCCTGGCTGTCCAACGGCCCTCACTTGGAACTGGTGGATTCGTACTTCCGTGTGACTCCCCGGGGCACTTGGTCTCATCCAGTGGGCGGCCGCCATGTGCACTTCGAGCTGGACGTGTGTGTGGCATCATCGCCTCTTCTTCGCCGCTTCTCTCGGGTGAAGACTTTCCAAGTGGATTTCTCGGACCACTGCGGCAAGTCCTACAACCTGGCCCTGGCACAGGCGCACGAGGCGTGGAAAGAACTTCGACAACGTGGTGCCGAGGCCCAGAAACGCCCTCTTGCCCTTCATCGGATGCAGGGCTCGCTCCCCGAGGCGATGAGGAAGGAGTATGAACGCCTTTGTGAAGCTCGGGCTCCGCCCCTGGACGCCGACTGCCCGTTGTCCACCATCCGAGACATCACCACGGCAACTGCAGAAGAAGTGGTTGGGCGGGAGTCGAAGCGTTGGTGTACCCCGTATCTCGCCGGCCACGCGGCAGAGATGCAAGCTGAGCGTGATGCACTTCTGGACCTTCGCCGCCGCCAGCGCCTTGCGAGCACCACGGAGGAGTACACGGCACTGCGTCAGCAGCACCGGGCCCGCTCCCAGGCGTATCGCGCTCTCCGACGGAAGTGGCGCGCGGAGTGGATCTCTGGCATGGTGGTGGAGCTGGAGCGGTCCATGCAGCACCACGACATGGGCCGATTCTACGCGGCGTTGCGCGAGCTGGGGGTCAATCTGCAGGAGTACTCGCAGCGAGGACGCCAGGATCACACCCCGGAGGCCCTTCGGGCTCACTACAGCAAGCTAGGCGCCGAGCCCAACACGGTCGACCAGAGCACCCTGGACCGCCTGCCGCCGCCTCGCCCGACTTGTGAAGCTCTTGGGGATACTCCGACGACGGCAGAAGTCTTGGCTCAGATGAAGAAGATGAAGAACTCAGCGGGGGGCAAGGACGAGGTCACGATTAAGATGCTGCTGCACGGCGGGGACCGGGTCGTGGGCCACACCATTCGTGGAGTCCAACAGCTGTGGGCGACACCGCCACAGGAGTGTGGGAGACCTTCATCCACGAGGCGGTGGTCATCTCCCTCTGGAAGCAGAAAGGGAGCCCGCAAGACCTGGACAAGCACCGCGGCATCTGTCTGATCTCGATACTTGCGCGGATTATCGCCCGTGTCTTGTCAGCGAGACTCACCACATATTGCGAGGACCAGAACGTCTTAGCCAATGACCAATGGGGCTTCCGACCGCTGCGGAGTACTTTGGGCGCGATCTCTGTGGTCCGGCGGTTGGTGGATCTTGCTTGTCACTGCGGCGCCGAGCACATCCGAGACCCCGTTTGTGTCGAACCACTGGACATGCAGAAGGCGTACCCCTCGGCCTCCCGGAACGCGGCCGAAGCCGTGGAGCGCAACGAGGGCATCCCGGAGTCGGTCATCCTGCTAGAACGGGGGCTCACGGAGCTCACGCAGTACGTCTGCCGGAACAAGCTGGGGTACTCTAAACCGTACAAGTTGCTGCGCGGCTTCAAGGAAGGCTGCCCCGCGTCCTGCGTGAGGTACAACATCTATCACAACGCCGGCCTTCGTGATTTTCGGCAACGTTCTGCTGCGGCCGGCCTGCCTGACTCCATCCAGCTTCGACACGCTCCTGAAACTGTTCGCATTCATCCACCCAACGGGGCACACGGCCCGAAGTGGCAGCAGCGGGCCGACACCTGGGAGCGCTTCACCGTGGACCTCATCAGCTTCGCGGACGACACCAACTTGGTGCACCGGGCGTCTGTGGCAGCGGCCCGCCGGGAGCTGATCACATCGACCATGAAGGAGTGGGGCGAGACGGTCCACCCGGACAAGTGGCAACACCTGCGCGTCCGGCGGGCGACGCCTGCCCAGGCCGCCGCTCCTGCTCCCCCCGCAGCGGCGCAGCCAGGCGCCGACAGCGCGCCCCGGCGGCGGCCGGCAGCCGCCGCGCCTCCAGCAGCGCCCGCAGCGGCGCAGCCAGGCGCCGACCACGCGCCCCTGCGGCGGCCGGCAGCCGCCGCGCCTCCAGCTGCGCCCGCTGCGCCTCCAGCTGTGCCCGCCCGACGGATCAGGGGAAAGCGTCCGGCGGTGGCCTCCAGCGGGCCTGCTCAGAGAGCGCCCCCTCCTGCAGCTGAGCGCTGGGATCAGGCAATCGAATTGCTGGGCTCTTGGATCTCTGAGGACGGCACGACGGACCGCAATTTGTATGAGAGGTTGACTCGGGCCCGCAAGCTGTGGTACGCCGTTTATCGCCGACTTCCATCTCTGGGCCTGAGCCCCCGGGAGAAGGGCAAGGTGGTCCAGGCGACGGTCATGGCCTCTTTGCTCTACGGTTGCGAGGTCACACCTTTCAACGCCAAGCAGCTGGACATCATGCAGCGATTCCAGAACCGGGTGGTTCGTGCTTTGACCATGAGTGAGACTCTCACCATCCGCACCATGAAGGGCAAGCTTACGCAAACCGACCTGCGCCTTCGGACGGGGATGGACAGCATCAAGGTTCAGATTGTCAAGCGTACGTTGGGCTGGATCGGGCACGTCTGCCGTCGGGGTTCCTCTCGGCTGGAGTATCGTATGCTTCGCGGGTGGCTGGACCCGGAGTGCACCCACACCGCGGCAGGGCGCAGCCTGACTTGGAAGAAGCAAGTGGACGACTGGTTGCGCGGCGTGGAGGCACTGGACGGGCAGGAGCGATCGTGGCACATCCTGGCCACCACGTACGACGACAGCGGCGGGCACAGCACGTGGGATCGGCTGATCAGCAAGTATGTCGAGGAGAAGCGCAAGAGCGCGGACCACGACACCCACGCGAATCGCCATGCTGCCGACCCTCGGCCGGCACCAGATGGGGATGAAGGAGGCGGAGGCGACGGAGGAGGAGAAGGAGGAGGTGGAGATGGTGGATTGCATCGCTTGGCCCTTCCCTCTTCCAAAGCTGTGGCCAAGGCAAAGGCGCGCATCGAGCCGATGGTCACCTGCGAGTGCGGCGTCACGGTTCAGCAGCGCTCTCTTGCCGCACATCAGCGCTATTCTTGCGCTCTTCGACGTGCGCGGCCACAGGAGCACCACATCCCGGCGGCGAGGGGACAGCAAGCCGAACGCCAACGCTGGCAACGAGCGGCTTCAGCACGCGGATCGTCGAGGTCATCGGCACCGGCAGCAGCATCTTCGTCGTCCGCCGGGGCGGCCGCAGCGAGCGCCCCTCCGCAGCCGCCGCTGGCCCCGGCAGCCGGGCCCGCCCCTCCTCCACTGCCTCTCCCAGCACTACATGTTCGCAGGCGCCCAGGCATGCCAGCCCAGCAGCCCCCGGCGGCCGCGGCGGCTGCCGCACCTCCACCTGCAGGGGCTCTCCGCCGACCGGCGGCTTCTGTCCTGCGACGCCCGGCTCAGGCGGAGGGTCCGCGACCGTCGGATTCCTGGTCCCGTACCTGCCCGTACTGTGGGAAGGACCGCACACAGTGCAAGTCGAGGGAGAACTGCCCCAGCATGCCATTCTCGATCTGGAGGGAGGCCACACGCTTGCGGAGTATCGCGGAGTACGGGGAGGCGACGGTGAACTCGTGGACCCAGCAGTGCCCTCACTGCGGCTTGCCTTTCCGGGACATCTACGCGAAGCGGGTGCACGTGGGCCACTGCAAGAAGCGGCGGCTGGCCGCGACACTGCCGCTGGACGGCTACCCCGGCCTTCGGCAGCCTTGAGCTGGTCGTGGACGGCGGCCAGGCGATCTTCGAGCCAAAGGGGCTCCCTGCTTTACTACATCATCCACTTCATCAGTCAGTTCATCATCGAGAGCTTCTTCTGGTACGTCTACATGTACGCCTTCATATATCTACGCCTTTATCATCAAGTACATCTTCAGGAGTACTCTATACATCGAGCTTCTTCTGGTACGTCTACATGTACGCCTTCATATATCTACGCATTTATCCTCAAGTGCATCTTCAAGAGTACTCTATACATCTATGCCTTCATCATCACTTACATCTTCAAGGGGACTACATCGTCCGCTTCACCAGCCAGGTCGTCATGGAGGGCTCTGGCGGGAGAGCTTGCTGTAGCGTGGGGCTGTAACGTGCATGGTTGCCGCGTCAGGGGCCGAAGGTGCAGCACGGAAGCCACTCTCATCATCATGTTCCCCTTCCTCACCATCATGTTCTCTTTCTTCTCTGTCGCCTTCGTGGCGGTTGCGGGGGGAGCGAAGTTTTTGCCGGCGTTGATAGCAGGCACGCAAAGGTCACGAATTTGTCCGCCATGAATCTGGCATACGTCATTCACGTCACTCACAATATCGATGTATTCTGATGGTTTCTGTCTTTACGTTCCACATTCATTGCAGTTTTGTCGTCAAGTTGATTCCGCTCAGCGTTGCGGGCGCCCTGGTTCTTGTTCCTACAGTGATGGCGGAGGCAGCTCTGGCAGCGCTGGCGTCGGCCGCCCCGGCGGCCGGGGACGCGGGCATGCCTGCAGCTCAGCGCGAGGTCCGGGCCCCCACAGGCTTGGACGAAGTGGTGAATCTCATAGGCCGGATTGTCATTCGTCACGATCGTTCTCTGCAGATGCTCCAGGATCTGAACTCGGTGTCTGTGCTGGTCTTCCACACCGGCCCCAAGGACAAGGTCTCGGCGGTCCGGAAGGACTGGCGCGACAAGAAGCCGGAGACCGGTCCCCACCCGTGCGGGCACTCTCTGCGCGCCATGATCTGGGCCTCTCTCATCACGGAGTTGAAGACGGCGCACTCGGCGCACGTGTCCACGCTGAAGGCGCCTCCGGTGGAGCAGCCCGTCATTGACAAGGCGCTGGCGCAGGGGCGGGCGCTGGAGGAGCTGAGCAAGCAGGTGCTGTCCGACATCGAGACGGCCTTCTTCCGCATCCAGCCGAAGTTCGAGGACCCCCTCCCGGAGGAGGACCCGGCGTGGGTGTGGACCCTGACGCTCAGCCGGCAGGCGCCCGTGGAGTTCATCAAGCTCCTGGCTCAGGTGGCGGATTTTGGATCGAAGTCCAAAGCCATCCGGTTGGTGCACAGCCGCAGCGAGGACGGCCCGCAGATCCAGCAGCTGCAGGCCTCGGTCGGCAAGGGCAAGGGCAAGGGTGGTGGTGGTCAGACGGGTCGCAAGCGCCGCAGGCGCGGGACCGATCAAGAGATGTTAATTGAGGTCGTCCTGCATGCACCGGGCCCTCCTCCCCTCTTCCGGGCCCCACGGGGCCGGGGGGAGGGCCCACTGCCCCCTCGGGGGCCCAGGGCGCCCCGGCGCCACGGGCCGCCGCCACGGGCCTAATTCAACACGGTAGTCTTCTTCGTGGTTGGGGTGTTGCTCGGGCGCATGGGCATCCAGCGGATCTCGGCCATGAAGCTCTACCCGGTCTTCCGGCACATTTTGGTGTTGAATTCGTACGTCTCTGCACTACTACTCCTACGCCTTCTACTACACCATCTACGCCTCCTCCTACACCTTCCTCATGTACAATTTTCATTGCGCGCACGTGCGCCGCGCAGCTCGGAAGTTTTTGCGGGCCCCGGTCAGCCTGGCCGTGATGGGGCGCTACAAGTTCTTCAACCCGAGGCTCCCGAGAGCGAGCCGCAACGTCAAAAATTGTGGAAGTCACAGCTTCCAATGACGAGTGGTGACGCAACCGGCCCTTTACACCAAGGTTCCCAAGAGCGAAGAGCGCAACGAGCCATCCCGGGCAAATTCCTGCAGCACGGCGCGGGTCTTCTCGCTTGCCATGGACCCCTCGCCCAGTCGCGGCCCCAAGAGGAACACAGGGCCCCTCCATGGCTGCAAGACCACTCCAGACCTGCCCAGGACGGCCGAGCAGGCCCCCAAGACAGCCCAGGAGGAGCCGCAGAGCGCTCCGCGAGCGGACCGAGACGGCCCAAGACGGCCCCAAGGCAGCCCGAGAGTCGCCAAAGCGTCGTCGGCCTTACGGCTGGGAGACGAAGGCCTTGGGATACCCAGATGGTCTGGTACCGGAAATTTTCGGTAGCGATTTCGACGCATCCCGAATTTCGGTAGCGACCGGATCTTCGTTTGAGGGCGTTGAAATAGCGGATTTCGGAACGTTCTGATACCGGTATTGGGCGCTGCATTTCGGTATTTCGGTAGCGACCGATCTCTGCGGAGCGCTACCGGAAATTTTCGGTAGCGGACCATCAGGGTACGGCCAGGGCGTCCCTTTCTTCCAGTAGTTCTTTCCGGCCGTGCGACGTCTTACGGCCGGAAAAAAATCCCGCAGTGGAAGGCTTCTGGGGCCATTTTGCAGTCACATGCTATTGTGGTTCGTGCTTACCGCCGCGCACGCCCCAGTAACAACATCAACCAGCTGTCGTGGACGTGGTTCACGGGTTCGCCCTAGTCTCTACTACATTGCAGGGCCCAGTGCGTGCCAGAAGGGCGCAGGCTCCAATGTCTCAAAACCGCCCCGGGCTGGCCCCGGGCCGCCCCGGGCCGCCCAGGCAGGCTCCAGGACATGTCGGGAGGGCCCCCAGAAGCCCCCAAGACGGCCCCGGAGAGCCCCGGCACGCTTAAAGATGGGCCCAAGACGCCCGAGATTCGCCCCAGGCGGCCCAAGAGGCGTCCAAGACGCCCGAAGAGGCCTCCCAAGAGGCTCCCAAGAGGGCCCCGAGCGACAGAAATCGTCGATTTCTACTATGTTTTTCGATGCTTTCGGCCTCCTCGCCTCTTCGGCTTCCCGACGCTCCAAGACGGCCCAAGAAGTCCCCCCGACCGCTCCAAGACGGCCGAAGAGGACCCCAAGAGAGCCCCAAGACGGGCCAGGAGGGCCCCCAGACGGTCCCAAGACGCCCCAGGACGGCCCCAGGACGGCCCAGGAGGCGCCCAAGACGGCCCAAGAGGCACCCAAGACGGCCCCAGGAGCGGCCCAAGACGGCCCAAGACAGCCCAAGAGGCGCCGAGGCGGGTCTCAGACGGCCCCAAGACGGCCCAAGAGGCCCGAGAGGGCCCTAAGAGCCCCCCCGGGAGGCCCAAAAGAAGGCCGAAGAGGCTCCGAAACGGCCCCCACGAAGCCTTCAGTGCCTTCAGAATTCCCTCAAGGAGCGGGGGAGCGAACGAGAGGCGACAGGCATATCGCAGGCCAAAACGCCCCAAGAGATCCCCAAACGGCCCCCACGAAGCCCTAAGTGGCCTCAGAATTGCTTCCAGGAGGGGGGGAGCGGACGAGAGGCGACCAGCATATCGAAGGCACAAAAGAACAATGTTGGACGCTCCGAGGGCCTTCGATGTTTCTCCGTTGGGGAGAGTCGTCGTAGGATCGACGATTGCCGACCGAGGGCAGCGAATCCAGTGGAGGCCCAAGAGGCCCCCAGGAGCCCAAAAGAGATCCCCAAGAGGTGCCACGGGGCTTAAAAACTGCTTCGAAGCGAGGGGGGCGGACGAGGGGACCGCCTCAGGAGGTTTTGGACGGTTTTGGGCCTCAAAATCGTCCGCTTTACGACGGTTTTGGAAGGATTTTGGCCTTCTCGCCTTTTCCGCTTTCCGACGCTCGAAGACGGCCCAAGAGGCCTCCAAGAGCGCCCCAGAACGGCCCAAGAGGTTTCCAAGAGCGCCCCAAGACAGCCCAAGAGGGCCCCAAGACGACCCAAGAGACGCTCAAGACGGCCCACGAGGGCCCGAAGACAGGCCCAAGAGGGGGCCAAGAGGGGGACCACGGACCGAAAATCCGAGCCTTCCGCCCCAAGAGGGCGCCAGGAGGCCCAAACAGGCCCCCAAGAGGCCCCAAGGGGCCGCCAAGAATCCCCCGAAGAGGCCCCAGGAGGCTCCCAAGGAGCCCAAACGAGGCCCCTACAGAGGCCCCAACAGCTTCCAAAATGGCCCCGAAGAGGCCTCGAGCCCGCCTCCGAGCTTCCTCGCCGCGAGGGTGCCAACACGGCCCCAGACCGGCCCAGGACGGCCCAAGGCGCGCTCAAGACGGCCCAAGACGATTCCAAGACGGTCCCAGGAGGGTGCGCCCAGGACGGCCCAAGGACGCGCCCGTTCGGGGCCTCAAGACGGGCCAAGATGGCAAGAGAGTCCCAGCTGGCAAAAATCGTTAATTTTCCATTGTTTACTGTTACACCCTTTGCGTTTCCCGCCGTTTCGGCGGTCCGATGCACCAAGAGGCCCCAGAAAGTCCCAGGAGGGTCCGAGGAACCGCCCAGGAAGGCCCCAAGACGGGCCAAGACGGACCCAGCACAACCCAAGGCGCGCTGCGACGGCTCAAGACGGCTCCAAGACAGCCCCAAGAGGGTGCCAACACGGCCCCTGCTGGGCCCAGGACGGCCCAAGGAGGCGCACAGGAGGGGCCCAAGACGACTCCAAGGCGGCCTCCTCACGGTCCCAGACGGCTCCAAGACAGCCCCACGAGGACCCCGATGGGCCCAGGACGGCCTACGGACGCGCCCATGAGGGGCCCACGACGAACCAAGACGGCCCCATCAGGGCAAACGGCGCCCTCAAGACGGGCCTAGACGGCTCCAAGACGGCCCTTTGAGGGAGCCAACGCGGCCCCACACCCTTCGGGCGCACACTTGGGGGGGCTGGGAGCTTGCGACAAGTCTCCCACATTCATTGTCCTGCCCCATTCTGTTCGCCTGGAGGCCTCCTCCAACCCTGTGGGCGAACAAGAGGAATCCCAGCGGGACGCCAACCCTGGGGCCCGTGGGCCCCGCGCCGCTTGGGCAGAAGACGAACGCCGGGTCTGACAGGCCAGCTACCGCCCCCCTTTGCCCGATATGCTGTGCCATTCTGTTCCCCCAGGGGCCTTGGCAAACTCTTCGGGCCAAGCAGACCGGACCCCTGGGACAGCAGCCAATTGATATGACCCTGGGACCTCTCCGCATTCTTCGGACGAGCATCTGGGGGGCCCAGGAGATTCGGACATGTCTTCCCCATTCCTTGCCCTGTCCCGTTCTGTTCGCCCGAAGGCCTCCACAGACCCTCTGGGCGAACAGAATGGGACATGGCGAACAAACCCTCCCGTTGGCGGTGATGCGACTGGATCGCACCATCAAGGCGCGCCCGGAGGTGATGGCCGACCCAACAGCGGTTTCTCTTAAGAGTTCACTGGATTTCAAATTTTCTTGAAGCTCTCTTGGGCCCTCCCTGTAGATCCTTGCGAGCCTCCCCGGCGCTTTCGGTGGCTTTCCCCGATGGCCTCCCGAGCCCTTCCCCGAGCGCTCCTGAGACGCCTCAGATGGGCTTCGACTTCGACGCACATCCCCGAGAGACTTCGAAACTGTCCTCAATAGGAGGGGGGTGAACGAGCAGTGCGCTGGGCCAAGCTGCTGCAGCGCTGCAAGAGCTCGGACACGAAGGCGCGGTCTCGCTGCCGCCGCCCGAGCCGCCGCCGTGTTTGTAGATTTTCGGTACAATCTGCGCCGTTCCTCCGAGAACCATTCCAGAAAGATGTCGTGGACGGAGTCCACGGGTCAGCCCTAGTCTCTACTACATTGCAGGGCCCAGTGCGTGCCAGAAGGGCGCAGGCCCCAATGCACCGAAACCGCCCCGGGCTGGCCCCGGGCCGCCCAGGAGGCAGGCTCCAGGACCCCCCCAGAAGCCCCCAAGACGGCCCCGGAGAGCCCCGGCACGCTTAAAGATGGGCCCAAGACGCCCGAGATTCGCCCCAGACGGCCCAAGAGGCGTCCAAGACGCCCGAAGAGGCCTCCCAAGAGGCCTCCCAAGAGGGCCCCGAGCGACAGAAATCGTAGATTTCTATTGTGTTTTTCGATGTTTTCGGCCTCCTCGCCTCTTCGGCTTCCCGACGCTCCAAGACGGCCCAAGAAGTCCCCCCGACCGCTCCAAGACGGCCGAAGAGGACCCCAAGAGAGCCCCAAGACGGGCCAGGAGGGCCCCAAGACGGTCCCAAGACGCCCCAGGACGGCCCCAGGACGGCCCAGGAGGCGCCCAAGACGGCCCAAGAGGCACCCAAGACGGCCCCAGGAGCGGCCCAAGACGGCCCAAGACAGCCCAAGAGGCGCCGAGGCGGGCCTCAGACGGCCCCAAGACGGCCCAAGAGGCACCCAAGACGGCCCGAGAGGGCCCTAAGAGCCCCCCCGGGAGGCCCAAAAGAAGGCCGAAGAGGCTCCGAAACGGCCCCCACGAAGCCTTCAGTGCCTTCAGCATTCCCTCCAGGAGCGGGGGAGCGGACGAGAGGCGACAGGCACGCCGCGCTTGCCCAGAGACCCCTCGCCACGTCGAGCTGATGTCGTGGACGGAGTCCACAGGTCTGCCCTAGTCAGCTACAGCGCTGGGGCCAGCGCGTGCGAGAAGGGTGAGCAGTGGCTGCCGGCGCTCGCGTTGTTGAGCGAGATGTTGGAGGCGAAGTTGCAGCCCAACGTTATCCGACCTAAATGTTTCACGCTTCGCGTATCCCCACCTTTTTGGTGCTCCGTGAGTGAGGCATCTTTCTTTTCCCCTCCTCTCCCCTTCTTCCTGTCACCCTGCTCAGTGCCCGGCTTCAGGGTGCTGGCGCCGCGTGCGTCGCCACGTGCGGCTGGCTCTCGTCAGGCGCTCTGCATCTCTTTGGCTTGGTGCCTCCGTCTGCCCGTTTTCCCCAATTTGTTCTGCATGATTGCGTGTGCGGTCGGCTGTCGACAGTGACAGCTGGGTTCGCAAATTATCTGGCTCTGTGCCCCAGGCAGCCCGATGGACACGCCCTCAGGACTCTTCCTTGCGGGCCGCAGATAAAAAAAGGTATCCCCACCAGCCGTCCCGGACTTAGCTCTCGCCGCCTGACCGTCGTCTCGCGGCCGCGACCGAAAAATACCCCCACCAGCCTATTTAGGAACCCTGCCCGTGAGAGCTGGCGGAAAAAGAGAGACATACGTCGTGAAACAAAGCGGGCAACCAGGGTGAACAGAGAGATCTCAGGGAGCAAGGGTGGGGCCTTCGAGGGCCTCTTCGGGCCATCCCTGGGGCCCGCGTGGGCACAAGGGAAGGAGGATGACGACGACGATGACGAGGACGAGGACGGCGGCGGCGGCGGCGGCGACGACGACGACGAGGAAGAGGAGGAAAAGGAAAAGGAAAACGATGAGGGCATGCATGGACGAGGACGAAGAGAAGGATGAGGAGGAGGATGATGAGGAGGAGGAGGCGGAGGAGGAGGAAAAGGAGGAGGAGGAGGAAAAGGACAGCGAGGACGAGGAGAAAACCTTCAACATCGCCTCTTGGAGCCGGGGGGGGTTTGGGGCCCTCTTGGGGCGCTGTTGGCGTCCTTTCGGGGGTCCCTTGGGAGCCCTGGAGGACCTTTTGGGGCCGTCTTGGAGGCCATCGATCAAAAGGGAGGCGGTCCCAATTTGCCTTGTTTGTCAAAGTCGCCCCCTGGGCGACTGTTTTACATTGGTGTTGCCAACGCTGTCCCTTGCGGCGATCGCGTTTCTCTTGGGCTTTGCCACCCCCACCCCCCCGCGAGGGACCGAGCCAGCGTTCGTTCGGGTGGGGCCGCGCGCCTCTTTTCTCCCGTTGATTCTCTGGCTCATCGGCGTTGCTGAGGTCGCGGCCCGTAGGCCTACTCCCACATGTTCAATGGACGCAGCGCGCCGTTTCCCAACGCGATGCCTGCGGCATGTGGCTCTTTTTCAAACGACACAGATGTTAACCCAAACGCAACTTATTTCGTTTTCGCGATACTAACTTTGGAACAACTTGAAAACAACTTTCCCTCTTTGTGCTCTTGTCTGCTGCTGTAGAGGGCGGAGAGCGTCATAAAGCTGGCCGAGGTGGTGATGCCGATGGCGAGGCTGCCACGGCTCTGGCCCCGCGCGCCCTGCGCGATGCGCGGGCCCAACACTGCCTGAGCGACTTCGACTCGCCCGAGGTCGCCCCCGAGTGCGTGGCCGCCACCATTGAGGGCGCCGTCGGGGGCCCCCAGCGGCGGCAACGGCACGCGCGCCAGGCCGGCCTCGCGCCGTTGGGGGGCTCGCGCGGACCTTCGAGGTCAGGCGGCCGCCGTTCGCCGCCCTGCGCAAGATCTGGGGCCCGCCGCAGCTGAGGAGAGCGCCCGAGGAAGGCGGGGGCGCAACGCCCTTGGGCTCCGGGCTGCCGGGCGGGGCCCGCTCGGAGCTGTTCGCAGCCGAGTGCCTCCGGCCCACGGGGCGCGCTGATATCCGCGCGGGCGTCGACTCGGTCGTCGTCGCGACAGACGCCAGCGAGGAAGGGGGCGGCGCGCGCTTCTCGACGGCCCCGCGGGGCGCGGCTCCGAGGTCGCTGGCAAGCCAGCGGGCGAGGAGGGCCGCGCCTTTCTCACGCGGGGGGCGATGGTCGCCCGCGCGCCACTGGAGCTCCTGGCGTCCGAGGAGGCCCCTCCGACCGCGGCGCCGTTTGACTTGCAGGCGAGGGTCGGCGATGCCGCGGAGGCGCCGTCGAGGCGCCCGTGTCGCATGGTCAGGGAGGGCACCCGAGCGGTCTTATTATGTCCTTGCGCGCGTTCGTCCGCGTGGGCATCATCTCCTGGGAGGCCCGCGCCATGGGGCCACGCTGGGGGGCCGCGCAGGGGGGCCGCGCTGGGGGGGCCAGGCTGGAGGGCTGCGTGGGGAGGCCACGCTGGGGGGCCACGCTGAGGGGCCACGCTGGGAGCCCATGCTGGGGGCCCACGCTGGGCGGCCACGCTCGGGGGTCACGCAGCGGAGCCCCCCAGGAAAAGGCGGTGCATTCGCAGCGGTTTCAATGCACATTCCGTTGCAGGGGGCGTGCAGCGGGTTCAGAGAGCGCCGGCAAAGCACGGGCGAAGGCCCGCCCTCGCCGAGCGCGCGCCCGCGAGTGCCTGCCGCGGGGCCCCCAAACTGGCCTCTTGAAGCATGGCGCCTAACGGCGACAAGCAGTGCTGGACAAGCCAGGCGCGCACTACGAGCGCCCGGACTGCGCCGCCCCCGCTCGAGCCCCGCACGCTGGAAAAGAAACGTCATTCGCGCGATGTCCGGCGCGCGTTCCCATAGCAGGATCCCTCGCAGTTGTTTGCGACTACAAAACGAAAGTTCGTCGCTGGCGCCAGCGGGTCGCCATCCCGGGTGGGCGCGCTGAGCTCCGAACCAGAGCTGCGAGGGACCCCGTTGCCTGGCGCGACGAAAGAGGGGCAACTGAGGCGGGGGCCTCTTCTGGGCCACGGTGCGCCAGGAAGCGGCGCAGCCGCCGGCCGCAGCATGGGCCCACTGTCGAGGAAAGCGCCAGCGCCCTCTCTCATTGTCCGCAGCTGCGGGGGGCGAGCATGACGTTCCTTTCGAACGCGTCTGAGTCCACGAGTCGGGCGCCGCCCGCGCCGCGCCCCCGCTTCAGTTTGCCGCGGATGCGCGAGCCCTCCTTCTCAGACCCCCCCGCCGCCCGCTGGGCCATCGCATGGTGGGCCTCAGGGCTGCGGATCAGCCGCCGAAGGGGCCGCGCGTGAGTCCCGCGAAAGAGCTTCTCGCACTTTTATCCCTTCCCCCCCCCTTGCCCCCTGCCCCCCCTGCCGACCCCCCCCCCCCCCCCCCCCCCCTCGCGCCCTGCCCCCCCCCCCCCCTTCCCGCCCCCACCCCTTCCTTTCCAACCCGGCCTCCCTTCCAGCTCCCCCCCCTCCGCCGCAGCCGCGCTCCCGATGGAGCGCGCCCGCGGCGCCCCCCAAAAGGCGCGGGGCGCCCTTAGCCCCCCCCCCTCCCCTGGAATATTCTCGCCAGGAGAGCGCCCATTCATGTTTCTCGCCCTTCGGCATCCACCTCTCGAAAATTGTCGCGCCCCGGCGCCCTCCGCCCCCCCCCCGCACCCCCGCCCTGAAGTAGGGAGGGGGGGGGGGGCTCAGCTACCCCCCCGAGGGCCTCCCGCGCCGGAGGCCCCCCCGCCCTTCCCGTTTCGTTTTTCGCTCTTCGAGAGCGCCCCCCCCCCCCCGCGCTTTCCGGAGGCCGCGCCCCCCGACCTTTTCCCCAAGAGGAGGGGGGGGGGGGGGGGCTAGCTGCCCTCCTTTTGGACCTCCTCGGCCGGAAGGCCCCGCCCCCATCCCCACCCCCCCCCCTTCCTCGGAAGCGTCGCTCACACCGCGCGGGCGTCGCCGCCGGGGCCTTCGGTTGATCTCCCAAGTGGGCCACGCAGCGCCGCGCTGAGTGGGGGAGAAGCACGCGGGCGCCGCCAGCGGGGCCTTCGGTGGAGCCCCTTTATGGGGCCACGAAGCGTCGCACTGGGCAAGGGGGATGCATGCGAGCATCGCCGCTGAGGTCTTCGGTGGAGCTCGTCGCGGGCCCGCGAATCGCAGCACTGGGCGGAGGAGACACGTGCGAACGCCGCCAGCGGAGCTTTGGGTGGGGCCCCCCACGAGGCCGCGAAGCGCTTTGCTGGGCGGGGGAAACGCATGCAGACACCGCCGCTCGGGCCCTCGGCGGGGCCCCCCATGGGGCCGCGAAGCGTCGCGCCGGGCGGGGGAAATGTTTTACGCGTCGTTGGAGATTGACGAGGCCGCCAAGCGTTGTGCGAGGCAGCGCTGGCCAGGTGCGCTCGAGCTGGGCGGCGTCGCCATGCTGCGCCCTGGCGCGCTGGGGCGGGCAGCGCGGACTGTTGCTGAGGGTGCGACCCTGGCCGAGATTGGCGGCGGTTTGCCCTGCGTCGAGGTCAGCGGGCCCAACGCCAGCAAATAGGGCACCGCGGGGCCAAAGAGCGGGCCGTTCTTCGAGATGCCCAAGGCCATCAAAAAAGCCTTCAGCGAGCACCGTTGCAAGTCGTTCGTGGAGAACGTGGTCGGCAGGCCTCAGGGCGACGTCGCGCTTGTCTCTGAGGAGCTGAGGATCAATCCGTACCGCATCGAAGCCATCGATATGCGCCTGGCGGGGCGTCCTCGGCTGCGCTGGCTGTCCTGGAAGTTGGTAGCCCGCGAGAGAGTCGCTGCCGTCGGGGGAGATGGCCACTGCTGCAGGATCAAGCCCCATGCGGATCCCAACCTCTCCCTGATCTGGGCCGAGGACGGGCGGGGCTTGCTGGGCCTGAGGCGGGCGCCCCCCACATCTGCGAAGGCGTGCAAGGGTATCGGGGCCGCGGGCGGCCCTGCAGTGGAGAGAGAGGGGCGGCGGCCCGCTACGCGACGCGAGGGCACGACGCTGAGGGCGAGAATTTGCCGTGAGACAGTTCTCGGACCAGCTGGCGATTGCCGTCGGCAGATGGATTGACGGGCTTCGATCGCGGGTGCGCGCGCGCAGCTGTGGGCGAGTCCGCGCCTCAGTGGGGGTTTCTTCTCTGCCGAGTTGAAGCGCGCCTCTTCGTGCTACTGTTGGGTCAGGAGTGCCTGACGTCGCGCCTCTGCTCCGCAGAGGAGTAACCGCGGCCTCGGGGGCCCAGGGGCCATCGCTTGGCAACGCGGAGGTCAGCGACTCAGAGCTCGGGCGCCTGCTGATCTTCAAGTGCCTGCACATTGCCAGCCGCGGTGGGCGGACGCCGCAGTGGACCTGCAGGCGCCGATCCGAGCTAGGCATGGAGACGGTCGGGCTGCAGACAAGCTTGTGGACCTGGCCCCTTGGGCTTCGGTTCCAGTGGAGGGGGCAAGCCAGCGTCGACCAGCTGGACGTCGGCGCGGCGGTCAGCGCCGTCACGTGGATACCAACAACGTCTTCAACATCTCGCTGCTGATACTTCCACCCGCTGCACTCGCAGGTCGCCTGCTACATCGAGCACGCGAGGAAGAGCGGTGGCTCACTGCTGAGGGTGAGCGACACTATCGCGGGCAAACCGCCCCATTGCCTTGTTTTGTTTTGGAATTGAAGGCGAGCTGGAAGTTTCAGGAGATGTGGCCTTAGCTGGTGCCCGACGTGCGCGCGCTACCATTGCCTTCTCTCTTGGCAGCTACCTATGCTGGCGCATTGTTATAATGGGGGCGCCCCCATGCTGCAGCCATGCCGACGGTGAGCTATGCGACCTTCCCGAGATCTGGCGGGGCGAGTCTCCATCCACGCGACATCGTCGTGTCCCTGCCCGATCTCTTGCCATGATACGTCCCGAGGACACCACGACATGCCAAAGGACAGCAGAGAGAAGTGATGATCTTGAGACTCAAAGTTGCCGTCCGCCTGCTGAGCAGCATGCTGTAAGCCTGCCCTTGGCACGCTGCCGCATGACATCGGCGAGCCGCCATCTTTCTGATTTCGGGCGGGTCGCCGTCTGGCTCCGCCTTCAAAGGCACAAAGTGACGCTTTTCTCCTTCAGCAAGGGCGGGGCGACTCTCGATTTTTTAGAGCGTTGCAGTATCAAGCTGACGCTTGTGAAAAGGCGCTGGGCCACTGCATGCTCGGCATGATTGTATATTCCAGATGCTGCCGCATCCTCTGCCGAACTCGACATGTGCCCAGGCCGATAGGGACGCGCGTGCCCTCGCCTTTCTGCTGTACATTCCCATTCCACCTGCCCCTCTTAAGAAACAGACTTTCCCTAATCCCCTCCACCGTTGCACGTGTAGGAGGCTTGCCAGGCTGAGCAAGCATGGGAACGCCCGTTCAGGACTGACCCTCTTGTGCAGAGTAGGGCCCATGGAAAGGGGTGAGGCCCCCCCAGGACTAGCTAGAGGGCGGTTTCCGCGGGCGGGCACCGGGGCGCTCGGCTTGCTCGTTTGCCGGGAGGTTCGGCTGAGGCGGGCGAGGCCGGGAAACTGGGGGGCCCTTCCTGGAGGTTGGTCTGGGCGAGAGCAAGGCTTCGTCGATCGTGGCCCTGGGTGCCCGTGGGGCCTCCCACCGTCTCTGGCCGTCTGGCAGGTTCCATTTCTTGGCGAACAAGTCCTCTGGCTGCGCCAGAAAAACGAAGAAACGACGGGACACACATATATCCGTACAAGGGTTTTGCCCCATGCCGCCGGCCCCCTGTCCCGGATAATGGGATATGCAAAAGCTAAATCATGAGGTGTGGGCGTCGCCGTGAAGCAGTGTCGGGACTTGATTGTTTTTCAACACTGATCCTACGGATCTGCGCCACGGGTGCCACCGAATGTCAGAAGTGTGTCAAATCCCTTGTGCTTTTGAACCCTGACCCTACGGATCTGCGTGAGGGGTGCCAGCAAATTTCAAAAATGTGGCAGATCCAATGTGTTATTAGACCCTGACCCTGCCGATCTGCGTGAAGGGTGCCGCCGAATTGCAGAAATGTGGCAAATCCCCTGTGTTTTTGGACCCTGACCCCGCCGATCTGAGTGAGGGGTGCCACCGAATTTCAGAAATGTGGCACATCCAATGCTTTTTTGGACCCTGACCCCGCCGATCTGCGTGAGGGGTGCCAGCAAATTTCAGAAACGTGACGAATCTTTATTGGTTTTGGACCCTGACCCCGCCGATCTGCGTGAGGGGTGCTAGCAAATTTCAGAAATGCGATGAATCTTCATTGGTTTTGGACCCTGACCCCGCCGATCTGCGTGAGGGGTGCCAGCAAATTTCAGGAATGTGGCAAATCCGATGTGTTTTTGGATCCTGACCCCGCCGATCTGCATGAGGGGTGCCAGCAAATTTCAGGAATTTGGCAAATCCCCTGTGTTTTTGGACCCTGACCCTGCCGATCTGCGTGAGGGGTGTTAATTTTTACCCACCCCAGCAATTCAGAGCACACGCTCAGGGCGTGGTAAAAATGCCCCTTTTGGGCCTCCCCCCCTCGCGCGGTCCATCAACAAGGAACAGTAAGCAGCAAGAAGTCAACAATGAACAGTAAGCAGCAAGAAGCAGAACTGTGACAGGGGAAACTGGAAGCTGCAACTGTCACAGGAAACTGCAAACCTTCGCCCTACAGCCTGGTGGCCCCACAAGGGGGCCCGCGGATATATATATATATATATATATATATATATATATATATATATATATATATATATATATATGTACATGCATACATACACATATACCTACCTACCTACCTACCGACCTACCTGCCTACCTACTCGCCTACCTACCTACCTACATACATAATTACCTACCTACCTACCTACCTACCTACCTACCTACCTACCTACCTACCGACCTACCAAACTACCTACCTACCTACCTACCTACATGTATGCATGCATGCATACATACATACATACATACATACATACATACATACATGCATACCTACATACATACATACATACATACATACATACATACATACATACATACATACATACATGCATGCATGCATGCATGCATGCATGCATGCATGCATGCATACATACATACATACATACGTACGCACGTACATACATACACACATACATACATACATACACACACACATTCAAACATGCATGCACTTAGATATATACACACATCTATCAATGCCAGAAGGACAGCGAAAAGCTCTGCAGCAGGCATTTGTTGGAAAAGCGTGGGGAGGTACCCGTGCAACATGCTGGCTTATCTGAAACTGCCGTCCAAGGATCACAGCCCCCACCCGCACAACTGAGGCGGCCAGCTTTACAACTACATCCACAACCACCCCCGACAGCGTGCACGTCCAGGAGCAGATCCTTCGAATGACGGGTCCATACGACAGCCTCGTCCAAGCCCAGATTCGGAAGCGACCAGGACGAGTCTGGCACAAGAGATTTGGTCCAGTTGGATGGCTGCTCGGCTGTGCCAGTAGCCAAGGCCAGCGTCTGGCAGCAAACTTGCTGTCCGTGGGCAGGCAGCCGTGGAACCTGTGCCAGCACGTGCCGATCTCACCGCGCGCCAGGCCATCTGGATTCTCACGGCTCCGCCTGCCTCGTGGAGCTTGTCCTGGGACCAGAGCCTCCCGCACAAAGACACCCGAGGAGCCCATGGTGCTCGGGGGTCCAGTCGGGCCCCCTGGGAGCAGGAGGGAGCAAGAGGGCCCCGAGGGGCTCGAGGAGCGGGGGCCGGGGGGGGGACTGCTGAGCCCAAGGGGGGCGCCTGGACAGAACCTGTCGCCAAAGCCCGGTGGCCTCGTCAGCCAGCTTCGCGCCATCCTTGGGCTCCACAGGAGCTGCACCACGCCGAGTGTTCCGTTGGGCAGGGTTCGAAACGGTACACCCGAGTCTGATCATCGTGTCCATTTGGGCCGACGCAGGTCCCTGGAGATGGTACCAAGCACGGGACTCGGGGATCCTGGAAAGCCTAGTCCACGACCCATTCAGAAGGCGATGCATATCAGCACTCGGCGCCCAATCGTCTCACAACGCCTGAAGCCACATGAAGATGTGGACCGTCTTTCACTCGAAGGCTGGTTCGACCTGCCGACCCGCCATCATCAACTCCACGATTTCCAGGATGGGGGAGGAAGAGGAACACCAGGAGGAGGCGGATGCAGACGACAGGCCAAGGACGACGACGAGGAGAAGGAGGAGGAGGAGGAGGAGGAGGAAGAGGAGGACGAGGAGGAGGAGGAGGAGGCAGGCACGAGGAGGAAGAGGTGGAGGAGGAGGAGGAGGAGGAGGTTGAACTGCTGCCGTTGCTACTGCCCATGCCCCTGAATCTGCTGCCGCTGATACTGCTAGCGCTGCTCTCGATTCCGTCATAATCATTCAGCAAACAGCGCACCCTGACGCAATGAGCAGCAGCAAGCGCGTTCGACGGGTCAGCCCTAGTCTATCCTGCAATACTGGAGGCAGCGCGTGGTGCGTTGCTCTGGCAGCGGCGCCCGGGGGACCTGCCGGGGGGGGGCCCGCCGGGAGAGCTTGCGCCTCCCAGACGGCCCAAGCGAGTCCAAGAGGCTTCCAAGTTCGCCGAAGATGCCTCCGACACGGCCGAGGACGGATTCGAGATGGCCCAAGATGGCGTCCAGACGGCCTCAGAGGGCTCAAGCCAGGCCTGATCCTCCGGGGTGCCGGAACCAGCGTGAGGAAACAGGGCCGCATTTTTTTGGATTCAGGCAAGTTTACTTGCCTCAATCCAAAAGTTATCCCGGCAAAGCAACCTAACAGCGATGTGTAGAAGCATATCTGGAAGCGTTCCCCTTCAGATTTAGGCGAGAATCCAGTTGTAGAATTCTGCTGTTCTCGCAGTCGCAGCCTCAGCCTGCCTCGGCTTGCCTCGGCCTCAGCCTCAGCCTGCCTCGGCCTCAGCCTCAGCCTCAGCCTCAGCCTCTCAGCCTCTCAGCCTCAGCCTGCCTCAGCCTCAGCCTGCATCAGCCTCAGCCTCAGCCTGAGCCTCAGCCTCAGCCTGCCTCAGCCGCAGCTTGCCTCAGCCTCAGCCTCAGCCTCAGCCTCAGCCTCAGCCTGCCTCAGCTTCAGCCTCAGCCTCAGCCTGCCTCGGCTTGCCTCGCCGCAGCCTCAGCCTGCAGCCTGCCTCAGCCAGCCTGCCTCAGCCTCAGCCTCAGCCTCAGCCTCAGCCTCAGCCTGCCTCAGCTTCAGCCTCAGCCTCAGCCTGCCTCGGCTTGCCTCGGCCTCAGCCTCAGCATGCCTCGGCCTCAGCCTCAGCCTCAGCCTGCCTCAGCCTCAGCCTCAGCCTGCCTCAGCCTCAGCCTGCATCAGCCTCAGCCTCAGCCTGCCTCAGCCGCAGCCTGCCTCAGCCTCAGCCACAGCCTCAGCCTCAGCCTCAGCCTCAGCCTGTCTCAGCTTCATCCTCAGCCTCAGCCTGCCTCGGCTTGCCTCAGCCTCAGCCTCAGCCTCAGCCTGCCTCGGCCTCAGCCTCAGCCTCAGCCTCAGCCTCAGCCTCTCAGCCTCTCAGCCTCAGCCTGCCTCAGCCTCAGCCTCAGCTTCAGCCTCAGCCTCAGCCTCAGCCGCAATTTGCCTCAGCCTCAGCCGCAGCCTCAGCCTCAGCCTCAGCCTGCCTCAGCTTCAGCCTCAGCCTCAGCCTGCCTGGGCTTGCCCCTCGGCCTCAGCCTCAGCCTGCCTCGGCCTCAGCCTCAGCCTCAGCCTGCCTCAGCCTCAGCCTCAGCCTGCCTCAGCCTCAGCCTGCATCAGCCTCAGCCTCAGCCTCAGCCTCAGCCTCAGCCTCAGCCTGTCTCAGCTTCATCCTCAGCCCCAGCCTGCCTCGGCTTGCCTCAGCCTCAGCCTCAGCCTCAGCTTGCCTTAGCCTCAGCCACAGCCTCCGCCTCAGCCTCAGCATGCCTCGGCCTCAGCCTCAGCCTTAGCCTGCCTCGGCTTGCCTTAGCCTCAGCCTCAGCCTGCCTCGCTCTCAGCCTCAGCCTCAGCCTGCCTCAGCCTCAGCGTCAGCCTCTCAGCCTCAGCCTGCATCAGCCTCAGCCTCAGCCTGCCTCAGCCTCAGCCTCACAGTTGGCTCCGGGCAATCAACATGTAGCCTGGGAATGGTGTTCTGGGAACACGAAGAACACGAAGTGGCCTACAGTTGGCTCCGGGCATTCAAAATGTGGCCCGGGAATGGTGTTCCGGGAACACGAAGAACACGAAGTGGCCTACAGTTGGATCCGGGCATTCAAAATGTGGCCCGGGAATGGTGTTCTGGGAACACGAAGAACACGAAGTGGCCTACAGTTGGCTCCGGGCCTGGCCCGGGAATGGTGTTCTGGGAGCACGAAGAACACGAAGTGGCTTACAGTTGGCGCCGGGCATTCAAAATCATGCCCAGGAATGGAGTTCTGGGAACTCGAAGACCACGAAGTGCTTGCTTAAAACAAGTTCCCCGGCATCCCCCCGGCATCCTCCCCCGGATCGCGCCCAGACCCCCTTGGGGCGTCATGATGCTCTCTTTAAAATGACCCTACTAGAAACCTATCAGTCTTTGCTGTTGGGTAAAAAACGGCTCCCCTTGAAAACCAGCGTGAGGAACCATGGCACCCGGGAGGATCTGCCCCTGAGGGACCGATCCTCCCGGGTGCCATCCGGGGGCGGCCTCGGGCCCCCCTGCAACCGTTCGATCGAGGATGGATGGGGGCGTTCTGGGAAGGGCCCCGCTCGACCGGACTTGGTGGCCAAGCAAGCGCGCGGGCGAGCGGGCCCGGCAGCGCAGCTGCAGCCGCATGCCGGGCCCAGCCGGCAGGCCCGGCGGCCGGGCACCCGGGATGCACGCAGGCCAGGCGCGCGGAACGGCCCCCGGATCGCCCTGCATCACCTCGTCGGGGCTGCCGCCGCCGTCACTGCCGCCTCGCCATCGCGGCCGCTCGTGGTCGTCGTCGTCGTCGTCGTCGTCGTCGTCGTCGTCGTCGTCGTCGTCGTCGTCGTCGTCGTTGCTGCCGCTATCGCCGCCTGTCGGCCCCGCCGCGTGCTCTTGCCAGGGCACCTGCGGATTCGCTCCACGGGTACACACTAGTCAGCTATAATGCTGGGATCAGCGCGTGCGAGAAGAGTGGGCAGTGGCAGCCAGCTCTCGCGTTGTTGAGCGAGATGCGGAAGGCGAAGCTAGAGCCCAACGTTATCTCTTCTACAATGCAGGAACCTTTGCGTACCAGAAGATGCTGTGCATCAGCAAACTTGATTTGCCTCCGAGGAGCCCCAGGGGGCCGAAAAGCCACAAAGACAGACGGCCGAAGAGGCGCCCAAGATGGCCCCAACGGCCCAAGAGGCCCCCAAGACGCCCTAAGAGAGATCCACAAGGGCCAGCAGGACAGCTTCGAGAGGCCCAATCGCTTCGATTCCTCAGGGAAGCGAGAATTTGTTTGCTTATTCCTTAGTTTTACCTTCGCAGCGTTCCAGCAGGCCTTGGAGGCTCACCGAATTCCCCCAAGACAGCCTCATTGGCCCCCGTGAGAGCCCCAAGACGGCCCAAGAGGGCCCCGAGGCGCCCAAGAGGGCCCCAAGAGGCCCCCAAGCGTGACATTTCGCGCCCTCCGCTCCAGGATGATCCCGGAAGCCGCCAGAAGGCCCCCAAGAGGCCCCCCAGAAGCCCCAGGCCCCTAGGACGCCCAAATCAGGCCCCGAGAGGGCCCCGAGAGGCCCCAGGACACCCGAACCACCGCCACGAAGAGGCTTCCGGGGGGAGGATTCCCGGGGAGCTCTGTGATCGCGCCGGCCACCCGAGGGAGCCCCATGAGCGAGGGAGCTCAGAGGGTCGGCCACACCGCGCGCCGAGGCCGTGGAGGCGTGCGCGTGCTGGCTTCGTCTCGTGCCTCCGTGCTCGCTCCGCGCGCCTCGCTCCTCCCTGCTCCCTCCTCGCTGCTCGCCTCTCCATGCCTCTCTCGCTTCGCCTCGGGCCCTTCTGTCCTCAACCCGCCTCGCTCCCTCCACCCCTCGCCTGGCCCGAGTCGCTCCCCCCTCCTGGCTACCAGCGCCTGCCTCCCCTCTCCTCTTCGGCCCTCCCTTCTTCTGCCTCGCCTCGCCTCTCTCTCTCTCTCTCGTTCTCTTTTTCCCAACCCTCCTGCGTTGGGTTCTCGTTTTGAATAGAGCACTGCTCGCGCGTCTCCTTTCCACCGCGTCTCCTTCCCACCGTCTCCTTCCCACCCCCTCCCGTCCCTCTCTTCCCCCCTGCCTTTGACCTCGCCATCCCTCGGGGGCCGCGATCTGTGAAACTGTCGCCACTTTCGAGGCCTGCTGGGGGGCCCAGCACAGTGGGTACACACCGCAGATTCAAATCAGACCTCGCCATCCCTGGGGGGCTGCGATCTGTGAAACTGTCGCCACTTTCGAGGCCTGCTGGGGGGCCCAGCACAGTGACCCACCGCAGATTCAAATTAGACCTCGCCATCCCTGGGGGGCTGCGATCTGTGAAACTGTCGCCACTTTCGAGGCCTGCTGGGGGGCCCAGCACAGTGGGTACACACGCAGATTCAAATTAGACCTCGCCATCCCTGGGGGGCTGCGATCTGTGAAACTGTCGCCACTTTCGAGGCCTGCTGGGGGGCCCAGCACAGTGGGTTGACCTCGCCATCCCTGGGGGGCCGCGATCTGTGAAACTGTCGCCACTTTCGAGGCCTGCTGGGGGGCCCAGCACAGTGGGTACCACCGCAGATTCAAATTAGACCTCGCCATCCCTGGGGGGCTGCGATCTGTGAAACTGTCGCCACTTTCGAGGCCTGCTGGGGGGCCCAGCACAGTGGGTACCCACCGCGATTCAAATTACCTCGCCATCCCTGGGGCGGCGCCACTTTCGAGGCCTGCTGGGGTGGGTACTGCCATCCCTGGGGGGCTGCGATCTGTGAAACTGTCGCCACTTTCGAGGCCTGCTGGGGGGCCCAGCACAGTGGGTACACACGCAGACTCAAATTAGACCTCGCCATCCCTGGGGGGCTGCGATCTGTGAAACTGTCGCCACTTTCGAGGCCTGCTGGGGGGCCCAGCACAGTGGGTACACACGGCAGATTCAAATTAGACCTCGCCATCCCTGGGGGGCTGCGATCTGTGAAACTGTCGCCACTTTCGAGGCCTGCTGGGGGGCCCAGCACAGTGGGTACCACCGCAGATTCAAATTAGACCTCGCCATCCCTGGGGGGCTGCGATCTGTGAAACTGTCGCCACTTTCGAGGCCTGCTGGGGGGCCCAGCACAGTGGGTACACCGCAGATTCAAATTAGACCTCGCCATCCCTGGGGGGCTGCGATCTGTGAAACTGTCGCCACTTTCGAAGCCTGCTGGGGGGCTGCGAGGGCTGCTGAGGGGCACAGCACAGTGGGTACCCACCGCAGACTCAAATTAGACCTCGCCATCCCTGGGGGGCTGCGATCTGTGAAACTGTCGCCACTTTCGAGGGCTGCTGAGGGGCACAGCACAGTGGGTACCCACCGCAGACTCAAATTAGACGCCGCTTTCGTCCTTGTTCTCCTCCTGCAGTCACCTTCCCTCTGCTGCTGCCGTGCTGATGGTTCGGCTTCCCGTACGTTTTTCTCCTGCTCTGCGTTCCCGACTCCCCATGTCCTCTTCGAGTCTGTAGCTGTCGCCCCTCGTTCTTGTATGGTTCTCCTGCGCATCATGCCATAGGCGCGTGTCCCAAGTAGCTTACACATCAAGTCGATTGTCCATGTAAGTTTCGGCCAATTCCTCGTTTCCATTGATACAAATGGGTTGGGTACGTCACAGTTTTTTTTTTTTCTCTCTCTCTCTCTCTCTCTCTCTCTCCCTCGCTTTCTCCTCGGCCGTCGCTCCTCCCTTCTCGCTCCGTGCTCCTCGCTGATCGCTCCTCGCTTCCCCCACCTCCCCCCTCGATTCTGACTCGTCGCTCCTTGCTCCTCGCTCCTCGCTCCACTCACGAGCTGCAGGTTGCGTCATCTAGCACGGGCACCAAGAAACAGCACTCTGCAGCCTCAAGCAGCAACTGCGAGCAACAGCAGGCCACAGCAGGCAACGACGGCACTGCAAAAGCAGGCAGCGGCAGCATCAGCAACAACATGCCGCAGGCAGCAACCTGCAGCTGCAGGCAGCGACAGCAGAGGCAAAGTTCGGACCCAACGCGCTCACGGAAGCCTTTCGCAACATCTCTGCTCTGGTCCAACGTGTCATCTCGGACGGCCACGGGTCCGCCCTAGTCAGCTTCAGCGCTGGGATCAGCGCGTGCGAGAAGAGTGGGCGCTGGCAGCAGGCTCTCGCGCTGTTGAGCGAGATATGGAAGGGGAAGCTGGAGCCCAACGTCATCTGTACTACAATTCTGGTCGCGGCGCGTGCGAGTCGGGCGTTGCGGAAAACTGTTCCGGAGCGCCCCCGAGCGCCCATCGCGCCTGGAGCGCCCTGGGGACGCTCACCGACGGGCTCAGAGAGTCGCCGGATGGCCCCTGGGCGGCCAGACAGTCCCAGGACAGCGAGACGCTTCGGAGGGCGCCAGGACGGCCCAAGAGGGCCCGAAGACTCGCCAGGAGGTTCCACAGGCAGCCTACGAGGACCCCAACATCCAAGATCGCACCAAGATGGCACAAGAGGCCCTCACGAGCCCACCAAGAGGGCCCACGAGGGCCCCAAGACGGCCCAGAACAGGCCTCGGAGAGCCTAACAGGGCCTCAAGAGGTCCCCTAAGACGCCCCAGCAGCTGCCAAGAGGGCCCACACTGGGTCCAATCCTCCACCCTGGCCCCAAGGTGGCCCAAAAGGCTTGCGGCACGGCCCAAGAGGGCCCACGAGGACCTCGATGACGGCCAACGAGGCGAATTAGCTTGGCAAAGGATCCAACCATATGCAGCTGTGAGTGCCGCAGTCGTGGGTATCGTCTTCGATGGAGCTCCTCGTGGGGGGGCGAAGCGTGTAAGGGTGTGTCAAAGTGGGATGGTGGCTGCATGCGGACCCTGCCACTGGGACCTTCGGTGGAGCACCCTATGGGGACACGACGCGTGTGAGGGGTGCGCCGAAATGAAGGTGGAGCTGCATGCGGACCCTGCCACTGGGGCCTTCAGTAGAGCACCCTGTGGGGCCACGAAACGTATAAGGGTTGTGCCGAAATGGAGGTGGAACTGCATGCGGACCCTGCCACTGGGGCCTTCGGTGGAGCACCCTGTGGGGCCACGAAACGTATGAGGGGTGCGCCGACATGGAAGTGGAGCTGCATGCGGACCCTGCCACTGGGGCCTTTGGTGGAGCACCCTGTGGGGCCACGAAACGTATGAGGGGTGCGCCGAAATGGAGGTGGAACTGCATGCAGACCCTGCCGCTGGGGCCTGCGGTGCACCCTGTGGGGCCACGAAACGTATGAGGGGTGCGCCGACATGGAAGTGGAGCTGCATGCGGACCCTGCCACTGGGGCCTTTGGTGGAGCACCCTGTGGGGCCACGAAACGTATGAGGGGTGCGCCGAAATGGAGGTGGAATTGCATGCGGACCCTGCCACTGGGGCCTCCGGTGGAGCACCCTATGGGGCCACGAAACGTGTGAGGGGTGCGCCGAAATGGAGGTGGAGTTGCATGCGGACACTGCCACTGGGGCCTTCGGTGGAGCACCCTATGGGGCCACGAAACGTGTGAGGGGTGCGCCGCAATGGAGGTGGAACTGCATGCGGACCCTGCCACTGTGGCCTTTGGTGAGCACCCTGTGGGGCCACGAAACGTATGAGGGGGCGCCGAAATGGAAGTGGAGCTGCATGCGGACCCTGCCGCTGAGGCCTTCCGTGGAGCACCCTATGGGGCCACGAAACGTATGAGGGGTGCGCCGAAATGGAGGTGGAATTGCATGCGGACCCTGCCACTGGGGCCTTCGGTGGAGCACCCTGTGGGGCCACGACATTTGTGAGGGGTGCGCCGAAATGGGGGTGGCACTGCATGCGGACCCTGCCGCTGAGGCCTTCCGTGGAGAAACGTATGAGGGTGCGCCGAAATGGAAGTGGAGCTGCATGCGGACCCTGCCGCTGAGGCCTTCCGTGGAGCACCCTATGGGGCCACGAAGCGTGTGAGGTGTGCGCCGAAATGGAGGTGGAATTGCATGCGGACCCTGCCACTGGGGCCTTCGGTGGAGCACCCTGTGGGGCCACGACACGTGTGAGGGGTGCGCCGAAATGGAAGTGGAAGTGCATGCGGACCCTGCCGCTGAGGCCTTCCGTGGAGCACCCTATGGGGCCACGAAACGTGTGAGGGGTGCGCCGAAATGTTGGTGGAACTGCATGCAGACACTGCCACTGGGGCCTTCGGTGGAGCACCCTATGGGGCCACGAAACGTATAAGGGGTGCGCCGAAATGGAGGTGGAACTGCATGCGGACCTTGCCACTGGGGCCTTCGGTGGAGCACCCTATGGGGCCACGAAACGTGTGAGGGGTGCGCCGAAATGTAGGTGGAACTGCATGCGGACCTTGCCAATGCGGCCTTCGGTGGAGCACCCTATGGGGCCAAGGAACGTGTGAGGGGTGCGCCGAAATGGAGGTGGAACTGCATGCGGACCCTGCCATTATGGCCGTTGGTGGAACGCCCTATGGGGCCACGAAACGTGTAAAGGTTGCGCCGACATGGAGGTGGAACTGCATGCGGACCTTGCCACTGGTGCCTTCGGCGGAGCACCCTATGGGGCCACGAAGCGTGTGAGGTGTGCGCCGAAATGGAGGTGGAACTGCATGCGGACCCTGCCACTGGGGCCTTCGGTGGAGCACCCTATGGGGCCACGAAGCGTGTGAGGGGTGCGCCGAAATGTAGGTGGAACTGCATGCGGACCTTTCTCCTGCTGCCTTCGGCGGAGCACCCTATGGGGCCACGAAGCGTGTGAGGTGTGCGCCGAAATGTAGGTGGAACTGCATGCGGACCCTGCCACTGTGGCCCTTGGTGAGCACCCTGTGGGGCCACGAAACGTACGAGGGTGCGCCGAAATGGAGGTGGAGCTGCATGCGGACCTTGCCACTGGGGCCTTCGGTGGAGCACCCTATGGGGCCACGAAGCCTGTGAGGGGTGCGCCGAAATGGAGGTGGAATTGCATGCGTACCCTGCCACTGGGGCCTTCGGTGGAGCACACTATGGGGCCACGAAACGTGTGAGGGGTGCGCCGAAATGGAGGTGGAACTGCATGCGGACCCTGCCACTGCGGCATTCGGTGTTTCACCCTATGGGGCCACGAAACGTGTAAAGGTTGCGCCGACATGGAGGTGGGACTGCATGCGGACCCTGCCACTGGTGCCGTTGGTGGAGCACTCTATGGGGCCTCGAAGCGTATGAGGGGTGCGCCGAAATGGAGGTGGAGCTGCATGCGGACCCTGTCATTGTGGCCTTTGGTGGAGAACCGTATGGGGCCACGAAACGTGTGAGGGGTGCGCCGAAATGGGGGTGGAACTGTATGCGGACCCTGCCACTGGTGCCTTCGGTGGATCACCCTGTGGAGGACATGCGGAGGGCAGAGGCAGAGAGGGGAGTAGGGAGGAGGGGGAGGAGGGGGAGCGGTAACGCGGGGCGCTGTCTTTTCAAAACGAGGACCCACCACCACAGGATGGTTGGGAAACAACAACAGCAAACACAACAACAACAACAACAGCAACCACAATTACTAGCACGTGGGGACACTCCGTTCTCACCAGTGCCAGGGTTTTCATAGGAGGCGGGCAATACCCCCACTTTGTGGGGGGGCCGGTTCAAGCTCTACCAAATTTCCAAACGACTCTTCGCCACCACCCACACCCAGCTTCCCGCCCTATGACGTTCGGACACTTCACTTCGTGGCATGCGGACGACCGTGGCTACTATTCAGGGCCCCGCGGCCGACGACGACGGCGTGCGCGCGCGAAGAAAAAACGAATGTGTCCCGCATGGTATTATTTGACAGGGATGATGGCCCTGGCAGGTGCGCAACCGTTGTTGCAGAAGTTCGAAAAAGTTGCTCGCAAAAGCCCGTTTGACAGAAATGTTTAAAAAGTGTTGGGTTTCCTACGAATCCGCAAGAGCGCGCGGGATGAAATTTTGACAATTTTTTTTTTGAAAAACCATTGGTTTTTTGATGTTTTTATGTTAAAATCGCTACGAAAACTAAGGTTTTGGAAGGATTTCGTCTTGCGCGCGCGAATGTCCACTTTACCTTATTTTTTGCAAGGGATTCTTGAAATTTGATTATATTAGAACAAGAAATGTCATTTTATAGTGTTTTTTGCAAGGGAAAGCGGATTACAACAAAACAACCGGATCTGGATCACATCGTTTTACCTGAGGCTTCCTCACGAAAGTGATGAAAATGTAGCTGCGGCCTAGGCGCGGCGGGGGGGGGCGTGCACCAGGGGGCCCAACAATAATTATTCTTTAGAATTAATAATGTTCAACAACAACAACAACAACAACAACAATTACTAGCACGTGGGGACACTCCGTTCTCACCAGTGCCAGGGTTTTCATAGGAGGCGGGCAATACCCCCACTTTGTGGGGGGGCCGGTTCAAGCTCTACCAAATTTCCAAACGACTCTTCGCCACCACCCACACCCAGCTTCCCGCCCTATGACGTTCGGACACTTCACTTCGTGGCATGCGGACGACCGTGGCTACTATTCAGGGCCCCGCGGCCGACGACGACGGCGTGCGCGCGCGAAGAAAAAACGAATGTGTCCCGCATGGTATTATTTGACAGGGATGATGGCCCTGGCAGGTGCGCAACCGTTGTTGCAGAAGTTCGAAAAAGTTGCTCGCAAAAGCCCGTTTGACAGAAATGTTTAAAAAGTGTTGGGTTTCCTACGAATCCGCAAGAGCGCGCGGGATGAAATTTTGACATTTTTTTTTTAAAAAAAAAAACCATTGGTTTTTTGATGTTTTTATGTTAAACTCGCTACGAAAACTAAGGTTTTGGAAGGATTTCGTCTTGCGCGCGCGAATGTCCACTTTACCTTATTTTTTGAAAGGGATTCTTGAAGTTTGGTTATGTTAGAACAAGAAATGTCCACTTTAGCTTATTTTTTGCAAGGGAAAGCGGGGGGGAACAAAACAACCGGATCCGGACCAACCCGTTTTGCCTGAGACTTCCTCACGAAAATAATGAAAATGTGGCTGCGGCCTAGGCGCGGCGGGGGGGCCGTGCACCAGGGGCCCCAACAATAATTATTCTTTAGAAGTAATAATGTTCAACAACAACAACAACAACAACAACACCAGCAGCAGCAGCAGCAACAACAACAACAACAGCAGCAGCAGCAGCAGCAGCAACAACAACAACAGCAACAACAACAACAACAGCAGCAGCAGCAGCAACACCAACAACAGCAGTGCCATTCCTGTATGTTTCACGTTCTCCCCATGACGGGCCCAGAAAGGCCCCCCCCGCACGGCTCCAAGTCCTTCCAAGATCGCACAGAGATGGCCCACGAGACTTTCACGAGCCCACCAAGACGGCCAACGAGGTCCCCAAGACGGCCCCGAGCAGGCCCCGCAGAGCTCAACAGAGCTTCGCAGGTGCTGCCCAAGAGGGCCCAAACAAGGTTCCCAGACGGCCCCAGACCCTCCACCATGCATGGCCCCAAGGTGGCCGAATGGATCCCCAGGACGGCCCAAGAGTCCCCAAGAGAATCCACGAGGACTCCGAAGACGGCCCCGCGAAGCTTGAAATCAAGCAACAGTCTTATGTTTTCATATGTGTTCCACACTCTCGCCATGGTGGGCCCAGAACGGCCCCACGCGGCTTCATGCACGTTTTCGATCGCCCCAGGATGGCCCAAGAGGTCTTGACGAGCGATCCAAGACGGCCCAAGAGGGCCCCAAGCCAGATCAAGACAGGCCCCCGACGATTTTATGGAGCTTCGGGCGGCCTCCCAAGACGCTTCAGGAACTGCTCAAGAGGGCCCACGCTGGGCTCCCAGACGGCCCCAGACTCCCGCCCTGGCACCAAGATTGCCCACGAGGCCCACGAGGACCTCGATGACGGCCCACGAGGCCAGAAATCAAGCGAATACCTTGTGCGCTTCGAATGTGCACGGCCCCACGCGGCTACAGGCATTTCTTCTAGGATCGCCCTAAGATGGCCCAGGAGGCACTGACGAGCGCACCAAGACGGCCCAAGAGGGCCCCGCCTCCCACAAGACCGGCCCCAGACGGCCCCTGGTAGCGCCCTGTCGGTCATGGAGCCGAGCGTCCCTCCCGCAGCTGTCGGCGACACGTGCGCGCTCGGGACCGACACCTTGACCCGCCAGCCTTGGATCTGCCAAGGCTTTGGACTAGTCTCTTGACTTCTGCGTGCCAGAAAAGGTGCTGTGCAGCAGCAAACTTCCTCTGCCAGCCTTGATTCTGCCAAGGCTCTGGACCAGTCTCTTAACCTCTGGGTGCCAGAAAATGTGCTGTGCAGCAGCGAACTCTCTGCCAAGAGGGAGATCCACGAGGGCCAGCAGGACGGCCCCGCGCGTTTGTGGCTCTCTATGCTTGCTCGTCTTCGCGGCGTTCGAGCAGGCCCTAGAGGCCCCCCCGCAGGGCTCGTTTCGATTCCTCCGATTCGATTCGATTCGACTTCGATGGATTCCGATTCCGATTCGATTCGACCTGGGATTCCGATTTGGATTCCGATTTCTTATTGGAGGCATACTAGCTTGCCGATTTCCGCCGATTCGACTTTTCCCGATTCGGCTGCCGATTTCCGCCGATCCGATTCATGTCGATTGCCGATCCGACTTATCGATTCGATTCTGGGCTCTCCTGCCCCCGCACTCCCCCCAGGACAGCCCCAGAGGCCCCCCGTCGGAGCCCTCAGACGGCCTAGGACGACCCCAACGGGACAAGAGGCGCCCAAGACGGCCCAAGAGGCCCCCAAGGTGGGGAGGTCGAAATGACATTTCGCGCCTACGCCCTAAGATAACCCCCGAGATCACCAGGAGGCCCCACAAGGCCCCCCAGAAGCTCCAGGAGGCCCCCAAGACGCCCAAATCTGGCCCAAAGAGGCCCCAAGAGGACCCCAAGAGGCCCCTAAGAAACTGCAAAAAACACCTCGAAGAGGCTTCCGAGGGAAGCTCCCTGGGGAGCTCTGTGACCACGCCGGCCACCCAAGAGAGCCCCGTGAGCGAAGGAGACCAGATGTTCGGCTACACGCGCGCCGAGGCCACGGAGACGTGCGTGTGCCGTGTTCTGTTCATGCCTGCTTTATCGCTCCACGCGCATCGCTCCTCGCTCCTCGCTTCTCCCCGCTCTCTTCTCGCCCTTCGCCTCCCTCGCCTCGCTTCTGGCTTCTCTGTGCTCGCTCCTCCTCGCTCCGTCCATCTCTTTCCTGGCCCCCCGCTGCTCCCTCCTTGCTACTGGCACCTGCCTCCCCTCTCCTCTTCGGCTCTCCCTTATCCCTTCTCGCCTCTCTCTCGCTCTCTCTCTCTCTCTCTCTCTCTCTTTCTCTCTTCTCTCTCTCTCTCTCGCATTCTCTCTGGGCCGTCGCTCCTCCCTTCTCGCTCCGTGCTCCTCGCTGATCGCTCCTCGCTTCCCCGCTCTCCACCCCTCGACCCTGACTCATCGCTCCTTGCCCTCGCTCCTCGCTCCACTCACGAGCTGCAGATTGCGTCACCTGGCAAGGGCACCAAGAATCAGCACTCTGCAGCCTCAAGCAGCAACAGCGAACAACAGCAGACCGCAGCAGGCAGCGGCGGCACAGCAACAGCTGGCGGCAGCAGCAGCAGCAACAACATGCCACAGGCGGCAGCAGCCTGCAGCTGGAGGCAGCAACAGCAGAGGCGAAGTTCGGGCCCAACGCGCTCACGAAAGCCTTTCGGTAGCATCTCTGCCCTGGTCCAAAGTGTCATCTTGGACTTGCTTCGTGGCTGGTAGGCCACGGGTCAGGCCTAGTCAGCTACAGCGCTGGGATCAGCGCGTGCGAGGCGGGTGGGCAGTGGCAGCGGGCGCTCGCGCTGGTGAGCCAGATGCGGGAGGCGAAGCTGGAGCCCGACGTCATCAGCTACAATGCTGGGATCAGCGCCTGCGAGTCCGGCAAGCAGTGGCCGTGGGCGCTCGCGCTGTTGAGCGAGATGCGGGAGGCGAAGCTGGAACCCAATATCATCTCTCCTATAATTCACCACCCACCAAACCACCCCAACCCAACCCGAAGGCTCAGATTTACCCTCGATTTCCAGTGGGGGGGGGTCGGGAAACGTCGAAAAAACACGTGTGGAACCCTTACCCCCCCCCAACCCGAAATTCGGGTCTTCGGGTTGGGTTGGGGTGGTCTGGCAGGTAGTCAATAATGCAGCGTTCACCGCTCGCCAAAGCCTCGAGCAGTGGAAGCGGACCGGCCCCCTGCGGGGCCACCGACGCGGCCCCGGGGGCCCCGGCGCGCTCCCAAGATGGCTCAAAAGAGCGCTCCGAGCCGCTCCCGGAGGCCCCCAGGAGGGCCCTCCTCCTCCTCCTCCTCCTCCTCCTCCTCCTCCTCCTCCTCCTCCTCCTCCTCCTCCTCCTCCCCCTCCTTGTCCTCCTCCTCCTCCTCCTCCTCCTCCTCCTCCTCCTCCTCCTCCTCTTCCGAAGACGGCCGAAGACGGTCCAAGAGAGCCTCCGAGACGGGCCCCGAGCGCTCGAAGACGCCCCAGACAGCCCCCCGACGGCCCAAGAGGCCCCCCCAAATGCTCCAAGGGGGCTCCCAGAGAGCCTCAGGAGAGCCCGAACAAGGAAGAAGCGTCCCAATCCCCAGGGCAAACGTGTACTGTATTTCGGGAGTTCCCGTGCTGTTCGTCTTCGAAGCGTCCAAGACGGCCCCACAGACCTTCAAGTTCGTCCCAAGACGCCTCCGCCTCAGGAGGCTGCCAGGAGGGCCCCAAGACGGCTCAAGACTGCGCCAGGACGGGTCCTCAGGTGCCCATGGCGGCCCCAAGAGGCCAGGACAGGCTGGGAGCCCCCAGAGGGCCCCGACAAGGACCCGTGACGCATGTACTTGGGTGCCCCTCTCGCAAGCCCAAGAAACATGTAAGTGATGCACGAGAATGATTGCTAATGTCTGTCGCCTTCTCGCTCAAGGCACTTCTTTCGGGGAGTCATTCTCTCAATGGCCACAGCCCTCGTCGGGGCGGGGGCTCATTGGGTCGCGGTGATCGGCGGCCAGGCGATAGGCACCTGGCTCGGCAGCAGCAGCAGCGGGTGCGACTGCAGCTGCCACTTCGACGCCTCGCCCGACGAGGCCCTCATCGGGCTGTTGAAGGGGCAGCTCGACAGGTGCGGACCAGAGCACCTGCACGGGCAGCCGACGTTCACGCCAGCCTGCCCCGAGCCAGGGCACACCCGGCTGGAGCTAGGCCTCTCGCTCGTGCTCGGCCTGGTCCTGGGCGCTGTGCTCCGCGAGGTCCTCGGCTGGACGACAAGACGACGCGCTCGGAGAGAGTCCCAGCCAGTGACCCATGGCAGCCTCACGGACGGCCAAGGCCCTGGAGAGCCTGCAGGTGGGTACTCGGGTCCTCGCCTACTACGAGCAAGAGGACAACTACTGGCATGAACGGATTTTGGTCGGCAGGATCACTGCGACGAGATGGGTGGTGGTCACCCCACACTTTGACATCTACGAGGAAGACTTTGCGGACGCCCTGCAGCTCTGTCCAGTCGGCCCCCTCGGGGGCCTGCCCACGAAGCTCTCGGGCCACATCCTCCGCATGGACATGGACCGCTACAAGCGGAACGAAGCAAGGCTGCTGGCTGAGGGCAAGCAGCTTGCTAGCGAGATCCGCCAGGAGGAGGGCCTCCCCGACGAGCCATTCGGGGCGCTCGCGCCACCGCCGGGACCTGGCGGGGCTCTCGCCGTTCGTGCTGACGCTGGTGACGCTCCTCGCTGGGTTGCCTTGGAGGCCCGAGCTGGCTACCGACCAGGTGACGAGCTTCCAGCAGGCACTGTGCCCGTTGCCGTTCTTGGAGATCGGGGGATCTGTGAGCTCGCCGACGGCACCAAGCTGGCAGTCGCGAGCGCCGACACCTACGAGGGCACTCCGACCCCCCGGCAGGAACGTCAAGCTGCAGAGCAGGATCTTCGGACTCTTCCTGTCAAGTACGACGCCGGCGGCACCAGGGTCAGGGACTTCGCCGAAGCGGTGGACATCATGTCCTCCAACCCGCAGCTGGACGTCCCTGTCCTTGGGCCGCGGACAACCTTGTGGCTGGTGCAGCAGTTCAAGCGGCTGGGCCAGACCCCCCTTCAGCGACACATGTGGTGGAGGCAGACCCAGAACCTCACCGCCGCGGATGCTGGAGTTGACGAACACCAGTTCCTTTCAGAGCTGCTGGAGATGGGCGCCGAAAAGGACCAACTCAATGAGGGCGAGCTCGCGACTTTCGAAGCTGTGTCCCGACGGTACCAACTTTGGGAAGAGGTCTACGCCAACAGACTTCGTGAGCACGAGGCGGGCGCGGTTCGCAGTGCGGGGGGCTTAGCTTGGCTCGACGAGCGTGAGATCTTCTTGGGACAAGAGCGTGGGCGTGGCGGAGCTTTGGTTTGTCCTGCACTTCAGAGCTGGGTGGCAGCCCGTCTCCAGGAAGAGGCAGCAGTACTCAAAGAACGACGCAAAGGACGTGCAGAAAAGATTATTGCCCGAGGTGGCGTGGAGGAGAACAGCACAGCCAGGCCGAAGTCTAAAGCAAAGGCCAAGGGCGGTGCTGACGGGGCTTCCTAGCCCCATCCCTATATTAAAGTGGCTCGGTCGCCCGCCTGCCCCCGAGCGGTCGACTATTCTCAAGGGGAGGTGCTGGTCCTACGGCATTATGTTTTGTGACGACGGCGGTGGGGGGCGCCATCGAGACCTACTTCCTATTCCGATCGGTCCGGAGCTGATGTCGATGCTGAGCGGTGGGGCTGCATGCGGCACTTCACTCACAGCACGGAGGAGAGCTGCGGCCAGGAGGCGACAGGATCAGCGGCTACTTGACGGCATCACCTCCCTCAACGAGCTGGGGGGCAGGGGCGCCATGCACCCGCCCTCTCCCCGCTGACGGCGGCCCAGCGTACTGCAGTTAGGCGGCTGGCCACGACCTACGGCAAATGGTCGCCGCCCGTTGATCGCCCTAGTCCCCATGAAGCGTGGAGGACGCTACAGGGTCTCAGGCCTGGCTACTCGGAAGTCGAGGCCGCCGGTTCTCGAACAGTCAGCGGGGAAATATCTCTCTTCCCAAGATCGGCGCGGGCAAGGTGGCTCTTACGGAGGTCCTCCCCGCTGACCTGCAGACCAAGCTGGAGACTGGGCGCGGGCTGTTGCGATCCCCAGTGGAGGCAGCAGCGCTAATTCGTGATGCAGGTGCTCCTCGTGCCATGGACCCGAAGCTCGGGCGGCTCGGCTACGACTACGGCCACGCGCTGGGGGAGCTCTACACCTCTGGAGTGATCGAGGCCAGCTCGGAGCCAGTGTTGGAGGAAGCTGGCATATTTTTTGTGGCTCGCAAGGACAAGCGGTTGCGTCTCATCTGCGACGCCAGGACTCCCAACATGCACTTTACCACTCCAGAGCACACGGCGCTCGCGACGGGCGAGGCGTTATCCTCGCTGGAGGCGTCAGGAGTGACTATGATCGGCATGAGTTCTGGAGACGTCGATTGCTGTTTCTATCAATATGCATTGCCGCCCTGGTGCAGGCGCTACTTCAACCTCCCGCTGATCGAGAGTCGCTTCCTGCCTCCAGAGGTTCGGGGCGCCTGCGGGCTGACGTTGAAGAGCGGCCAGGTTCGCTTTCGATTCAAGGTGGTACCCATGGGATGGAGCTGGGCAGTGCATTTCATCCAAGAAGCACATCTTCACCTTGTCAAGTCAGTTTTGCCATCGCAGCCGTGGTGCTTGGACAAGTGTCCCGGCATCGACTTGAACTCTGCGGATGCCAAGGTCCTGTACATAGACAACTTTGCTGTGCTGTCCCAGTCCTCCGTCCGCGCCGCCACCGCCGTCGCCGACATGCAGGCGGCGCTCGCGGCCAAGGGCGCGGTCTCAGAGCTAGACCCCGCCCCAGCCGGGCGCGGCGAGCTGCTGGGATGCGAGCTCGACTTGCAGACGGGCTGCTGGCACGTGCTGGGCCGCCGGCTATGGCGTGTCTACGGTGCCCTCGAGCATGTCCTCTCGGGTCGGGCCAAGGTCTCTGGCCAGGAGCTCGAGCGTCTGATTGGCCACCTGGTTTCCATCCTGATGCTGCGCCGGGAGGGACTGGCCATGCTGCACTCCTCATGCGAGTTCGCGCAGGCCTCCTACTCCAAGGAGCAGCCGCTCTGGAAGAGCGTGGCCCGTGAGATGGGCTGGGTCAAGGCGCTGCTACCTTGTCTTCGGGCCGACACCCGGCGTCCGTGGAGCGAGGTGGTCACTTGCTTCGACGCGCCCCCCTGGGGCTACGGCATCGTGGAGACCGAGTGGGACCTCGAGGACGTGCAGCGCGTCGGCCGGGTCTCCGAGCGCGCCCGATTCCGAGGCGTGCTCGCTGCCGTCGGCGCCCCCCGCGAAAGGGCGCTGGAGCAGGAGATAGCGCGGGCACCAGAGCCCGCCCTCCTGCTGGCAGGTCGCTCGGCAGGTTTCCCGGAGGTCGACTACGGCAAGATGCACGCCCGGCCCTGGCGCGTGGTCGGCTGCGGCCGCTGGAAGCGCAAGGATGCCATCCACGGACTCGAGGGTGCCGCTCTGACTTGGGCCGTCCGCCGGGCAGCTAGAGATGCTCGGGAGCACTGTTCTCGCCGACTCTTTCTTGGCGATAGCATGTCCCGCACTCTCGCTGCTGCCAAAGGTCGTGCTGCCAATCGTCGTCTCTTGGGAGTCTGTCGGGTCCTTTTTGCCGTGGGAGTCGCCGCAGATCTGAAGGTTCAGGTGAGGTGGCTCCCCTCAGAGTGGAACCCAAGCGACGGTCCGTCCCGACGCTTTCAGCCTCAAGGCCCCAAGAACGTGCATGGGGGTGGCGACGCTCCGGGCGGTGCCGCCCACGCCGGTGGCCTCGGCGAGCTGCCGCTCCGGCCCTCGCGCGCCGAGCGAGCGCGGGAGCCGTTCGCCTCGCCGCCCAGGCAGCCGCTGCCAGGACATGCCGAGGCGGGCCGTGGTGCCGGCGCTGGGCGGGCCAGGGGGCAGGCCAGACTTGGCTGGGCGGCGCGCAAGGCTTGGCCTCAGTCACTCGGAGAGCGACTTCGACCGAAGGAGGCGCCAGCTGTGCCCGCGCCAGACCCGCCTTGCGGCTGCCAAGGTCAGGCCTCGCACGCAGGAGCTCTACCTCGGGATGATCTTCGGCTTGGTGCGCTGGCTGAATATGGCCTTCCTCCCGGACTGGCCGCGCCACACGTGGGGCGAGACGCTGGCAGAGTACGCCGAGTCAATCTACGACCGTGGGGGCTCCAAGGCGTCTACTCAGCGGCTGGCCACGGCGCTGCTCTGGGCGGAGCCCGCCCTCCACAGGGCTGGGATCCGCGAGGTCTTCCCCCTGACGCACCAGACGCTGAAGGGCTGGAACGTCCTAGAGCCGTCCAAATCCAGACCGCCCGTCCCGTTCCTGGTGGTGCGGGCAGTGGCCTGCTGGCTGTGCCGTGCTGGGAAGCCGCTCAGTGGCTTGGCCGTCCTGATCATGTTCGAGACCTACATGCGCCCCTCGGAAGTGCTGGCCCTGCGAGCAAGGCAAGTAGTCCTGCCGCTGCCAAAGGAGGGAGGCGCATCGATCTTTTTGACGTTCGTGGTGCGGGCCTCGGAATACGAGATCCCGACCAAGACCAACGAGTACGACCTCTCAGTTCCACTCGACCTGCCCAGGCAGCAGTGGATGGTGGACCCGATCTCCTTTGTGCAAGCCCTTCGTGGGCCAGACGACCTCTTCCTGGGCCTGGGCTACAACCAACTGGCAGAGGACTTCCAGAGCGCGACCTCCGCTCTGGGTGTGAGCTTACTCAAGGCCACCCTCTACTCCCTCCGGCATGGAGGGGCCAGCCACGACCGGAGCACGGGCGCCAGAGGCTTGGGCGCCGTGCAGCAACGAGGAGGGTGGAAGGCGTTCAAGTCCGTGCTGCGCTACGAGAAGCACGGACGCCTCTCGCTGGAACTTCGCAAGCTCAGCGACCAGCAGCGCGAGGCCCTCCGAGCAGCAGGCGGGGACTACGTGGGCGTCTTCAACAGGTCCTTGGCGCTGCATTTCGGAGCGCCCCACATCAGACAAGAGTGCGCATCGAAGTCTTCTCGGGATGTGGGGCGCTGAGCAAACATCTGAGGCAAAGAGGTGAGGCTGTTGTTGCATGGGACATCCAGCACGGTGACCATTTCGATTTGTCTCGACCAGGGGTCTGGAGGATCCTCCAAGGATGGCTGACTTCTGGACTGGTCAAAGTCGTTTTCTTAGGAACTCCGTGTGGCGGGTACTCGAGGGCCCGTCGGGCCCCCCCGTCCAGCAGCATGCCCTCGGCTCTCCGGAGCCCCGCTTTTCCCCTTGGGATCCCGGGCCTCTCTGGTAAAGACCTCGAGAGCCTTCGCGTCTCTAACAAAGTAGGGTGGGTCTCACAGCGTATTCAGCGCCTCTGCTATAGGTTGAATATTCCGGGCGGCGAGGAGAACCCCTGGCAAAGTTTCCTGTGGCTTCGCCCCGACCGCCGCGCCTTCGCTAAGCTTCCCAATGTCTGTGATAGGGTTGTCGATTACTGTGCCTGTGGTCGCCCCTTTCGTGCTCGCACTCGAATAAGGTTCTGGAAGTGCAGCCCACACCCTGGTTTAGATAAATTAGTTTGCAAAGGCAGAGGGGTTTGCTCCTTTACCGGTAAGCCTCACCTTGAGCTCTCCGGTTGCTTTTCTGAGGGCGGTTTCCTCACCCGTCTCAAAAACGCCTACCCCCCCGCCCTCTGCGCTCTCCTGGCTGACACACTGCACCGAACGCGTATAGCACAGCATGCCACCGAGAGATGGAAAAGAATGCGGGGTTAAGCCCCAGCACAATGCTTGAGTGATGGATGTTGTTTCAGGTTGAAGTATGGCAGATCTGTGTCGCACTAGCCAGCCTAGCTTGCCCGTGCTTCGTTCGAATCCTCAAGCAGTCTGAGCCACTGGCAAATAAAGCAATCATGTAAGTGATGCACGAGAATGATTGCTAATGTCTGTCGCCTTCTCGCTCAAGGCACTTCTTTCGGCCCACACCAGCCCAATGCCTCGTTTCAATGGTACCTTGAGCAGATCTGTGTCGCACTAGCCAGCCTAGCTTGCCCGTGCTTCGTTCGAATCCTTAAGCAGTCTGAGCCGCTGGCAAATAAAGCAATCATATCAAATACATGCGGTTTGGGGCCCTCTCGAGGCCCCCATGGGGGCTCTCTTGCGGCTCTCTTGGGGCCGTCGGGCCCCTCCAAGACAGGGCCAGGTGCATTCTGCCACAGGGAGGCCTCTCGTGGCAGAATGGTGGGCCCGCGCCTGGCGGTTTCCTGGTCGTCGTCGTCGTCGTCGTCGTCGTCTTCGTCGTCGTCGTCGTCGTCGTCGTCGTCGTCTCTCTTCCCTTCTTCGGCCGGACCTCCGCCCTGCCCCCGACCTTTGCGCTCTGGCGGCTCCCCCCCCGCTAACCCGTGGGACAATCCCGGGGTCCAAGCGTGCCAGGTTTATGGACGCGACCCGTGCCGTTGCGACACGGAGGCCCCCCCCCCGCAAGGGCCAAAGAAGGCCTCGAACACCCACCCTCGAGACTGGAGTTTCGAATGGGTCTCCGGACCCCTCTTGGGGTCCACCCGCGCCGGTCTTTCGAGCTGCGTCCCGCCGTGGCGCCGAGGGGGGCTCCCGCGAGAACCGCACGCTGCCTCGGGCCTCGGTTCCCGAGGCTCCAGGTGCGAGCCTTGGAGAGCGTCCCCCCCGTGTGTCCCGCTCGCTGTTCCCGTGTCCATCGGACAACGACGACGATGACGACGGCGACGACGACGACGACGACGACGACGAAGCGACGACGAAGCGACGACGACGGCGGCGGTAACGGCAACGACGAAAGCGACAGCGTCGGCGGCAAAGGCGACGACGACGACGACGGCGACGACGGCGAAAACGGCGGCGGCGACGACGGCGGCGACAGCGACGGCGTCGGCGGCACCATGCTTCCGAGTTCCATTCTGCCGCAAGCCCGAAGGGACCGCAGAGGCCAGTGCGAACTACGAACATCGGAGCCGCTCTGAGTAGTCCAGGCCGCACACCGACCGGATATCTCCTTTCCCTTCCCCTCGAGCCCCCCGCCAAGAGCTCCTCAGGATCAACGGCTCCCACGATCTGTGCGAGTACAAAGTCGCCCACCATCTGGCATGTGGTTGTCGCTTGCAGACCCACCCATGGCTCGGCACCACCCGCCGCCACTGGCAGCAAGCACGGGTACTGTACACACTAGTCTTCTCTACAATGCAGGGACCCGTGCGTGCGGGAAGGGTCCCTGTCTTGATCGATTGAAAATATCCCACAACGGCTCCGGGGACGCCCCAGAGGCGCTCACGCGGCCCAAGAGGCGCCCAGGACGGCCCCAGACCCCCAAAACGGCCCAAGAGCGCTCCAAGAGAGCTCAAGACCGCCGAAAACGGCCCCGACAAGGCCCAGGAGGCCTCCACGACGGCCCCAGGGACGCCCAAAAGGCGCCCCAGGATGGCCCCCACAGGCCCAAATAATTGTTTTTTTCAAACGAAAAACGTCACATTTAAGCACACACTGCTTGTCGGGAATATGGCGCACAATATGGGACAAGAGGTCCCCACGACCGCCCCAAGACGGCCCAAGAGGCCCCCCAGAGGCACGAAAACCGGCCCGAGAGGGCGTCAAAAGACCCAATAGGCGTCCAACACGGCCCCCAGGCGGCACCAAGAGGCTCCCAGGAGGCGCCCAGGACGGCCCCAGACACCCCCGAGACGGCCCAAGAGCGCTCCAAGAGAGCCCAAGACCGCCGAAAACAAACCCAAGACGGCCCAGGAAACCTCCACGACGGCCCCAAAGACGCCCAAGAGGCGCCCAAGGATGGCCCCCAGAAGTGAAAATCATCGTTTTCCTAAAGAAAAACGATCACTTTTAGCGTGCGCTGCTTGCCGGGAATATGGCGCAGAAGCTGGTTCCAGGTCCCCACGACCGCCCCAAGACGGCCCAAGAGGCCCCCAAGACGCACGAAAACCGGCCCGAAAGGGCGTCAAGGGAACCCAAGAGGCGCCCAAAACAGCCCCAGGGCGACACCAAGAGGCTCCCAGGAGGCGCCCAGGACGGCCCTCCACACACACCCAAGACGGCCCAAGAGCGCTCCAAGAGAGCCCACGACCGCCGAAAACAAACCCAAGACGGCCCAGGAGGCTTCCACGACGACCCCATAGACGCCAAAGAGGCGTCCAAGGATGGCCCCAATAGGTGAAAATCATTGTTTTCCTGAAAAAAACGCTCAATTTTAGCATGCGCTGCCCGTCGGGAATATGGCGCAGAAGCTGGTTCAAGGTCCCCACGACCGCCCCAAGACGGCCCAAGAGGCCCCCCAGAGGCACGAAATCCGGCCCGAGAGGGCGTCAAGAGACCCAAGAGGCGCCCAACACGGCCTCCAGGCGGCCCCAAGAGTCTCCCAGGACGCGCCCAGGACGGCCCCAGACACCCCCGAGACGGCCCAAGAGCGCTCCAAGAGAGCCCAAGACCGCCGAAAACAAACCCAAGACGGCCCAGGAAGCCTCCACGACGGCCCCAGAGACGCCCAAGAGGTGTCCAAGGATGGCCCCAGGAGCCGAAAATCATTGTTTCCCAAAAGAAAAACACCAAATTTTAGCATGCGCTGCGTGTCGGGAATATGGCGCAGAAGCTGGTTCAAGGTCCCCACGACCGCCCCATGAGGCCCCCAAAACGCACGAAAACCGGCCTGAGAAGGCGTCAAGAAAGCCCAAGAGGCGCCCAACACGGCCCCCAGGCGGCCGCAGGAGGCTCCCAGGACGCGCCCAAGGCATATCATTTTTTCGGCACCCCTCACGGAGATCCTGGCCCCCGAGCGTCACAGATCGAGCCCTCCTCCCAAAGACGCGCCGAAGTAGGCTCCAAGGAGCGCCCAAGAGGCCCCCAACAAGGCCCACGAGGCATCCAAGAGCCTCCCACAGTCCTCTGAAGCATGCCCCCAGAGGCCAAAATCTTTAATGTTTCAAGTGTGTTTGAAGGTGTTTTGCCTTCTCGCCTTCTCGGCTAGCCGACGCTCCAAGACGGCCGCGGAGACCCACAAGACCGCCCCAGGACGGCCCAACAAGCCTCCAAGCGCGTCCCTAGACAGCCCAGTGAGCCCCAAGATGGCCCAAGACGCGGCCAAGCCAGGCCCAAGAGGGGGCCTAAGAACATGGAGAAACCCTGGCATTCCGAGCCCTGGGCCCCCATACGCCCACACAAGGCCCCAACTATCCGGGCAAAGCAACCTAACAGCGATGTGTAGAAGCATAGCTGGAAACATTGCCGGTGGTATTCATGTAAGAGTGCTGTTGTAGAATTCTGGTGTTCTCGCATTCGCATTCGCAGTGGCAGTCGCAGTGGCAACATCAGCGGCAGTCGCAGTGGCACGGCCAGTAGTTGCAGTAGCATAGCTACACTAGCAGCAGCAGCAACAGCAGCAGCAGCAGTAATAGTAACAGTAGTAGTAGCAGTAGAAGTTGTAGTGATGGTAGTAGTGGTAACAGTGAAGTAGTAGTAGTGCGTGGAGTGAACGAGCAGGAGTGATGGGAGCAGTGGTAGTAGCAGTAGAAACACTGCTTGCGATAACGGTATCTCCAAATGAGATCTTTGTATACAAGCATTGAGGTCTAAACAAGACACTGCTATGAACGGATGTGATTCCAAACGAGACACTGCTATCAACGGGTTGGGCCTCAAACGGCACACTTGCATCAATGAGTGTGGCTCCAAAACAGGCACTCCCATGAATGTGGCCCGGGCATTCAAAATGTAGCCCCGGGAATGGAGTTCTGGGAAGTGGAAGAGCACGAAGTGGCTTACAGTTGGCTCCGGGCATTCAAAGCGTGGCTCTGGGAGTGGAGTTCTGGGAAGTGGAAGAGCACGAAGTGGCCTACAGTTGGCTCCGGGCATCCAAAATGTGGCCCGGGAGTTGAGTTCTGGGAAGTCGAAGACCACGAAGTGGCCTACAGTTGGCTCCGGGCATCCAAAATATGGCCCGGGAATGGAGTTCTGGGAAGTGGAATAGCACGAAGTGGCCTACAGTTGGTTCCGGGCATTCAAAATGTGGTCCGGGAATGTGGAGTTCTGCGAAGTTGAAGAGCACAAAGTGGCCTACAGTTGGCTCCGGGCATCCAAAATGTCGCCCGGGAATGGAGATTTGGGAAGTGGAAGACCACGAAGTGGCCTACAGTTGGCTCCGAGCATCCAAAATTTGGCCCGTGAATGGAATTCTGGGAAGTCGAAGAGCACGAAGTGGCCTACAGTTGGCTTCGGGCATTCAAAATATGGCCCGGGAATGGAGTTCTGGGAAGTCGTAGAGCACGAAGTGGCCTACAGTTGGCTTCGGACATTCAAAATGTGGCCCGGGAATGGAGTTCTGGGAGGTCGAAGAGCACGAAGTGTGTGACTGTTTGCTTAAAACGAGCCCGGCCCTGAGCCCGGCCCTCGCTGTCCGGATGCCGCCCGGACCTCCCTTCTGAACACCACTAGAAACCTATCAGTTTTCGCTGTTGAGTAAAAACGCCCCAAGACGCCCCGAGGAGGGCCCCCAAACGGCCCGAGTGCCCCGGGATGGCTCCAGAGGCGCCCGAAACGGTTTAAGAGACACCCAAGACAACCCGAAGAGCGCCCAATAACGGCCCAAGATGGCCCCAAGACGGCCCAAAGATGGCCCCAGAGGCGCTCGAGACGGCCCGGCAGGGCCCCAAGACGGCCCAAGAGGCACTCCAGATGGCCCCGAGAGGCCCCCAGGAGGACGAAAAACGGCCCCCAAGAGGCCTTGAATGCTTCCTGTTGAGGAGCGTCGAACTTCCAGCGTCGTCTTGGAAACTTGTTGTACCCTCTGGGAGCCATCTCTAGGCTTTTTGGGGACGTTTGGGGGCGGTGCGCTCGAACGGTCGTTTCGTGTCCTCGCATCGAGGCCCGTCTTAGGGAGTTCGTGGGGCCCTCTTGGGCCGTCTTGGAAGCCTCTTGGCCCGTCCCGGAGACTTCTTGGGCCGTCTCGGCGCCTTCTTGCGGGCCTCTTGGGCCGCGCCCACCAGTCCCATTCTCACCGCACTACCAGATAAAATTATCATTCGGCCCTGGCGAAGAGCAGATACAATTATCACGGCGACCCGCCCCGCAAAAACTATTTCGAACACAGAGCGCGGCGTGAGAAACAGCTACATCATGTCGTGCATGGGTGTGCGTCCATTGATACCGCCTCCACCATCGCGTTCCTGCCTTCAGGCCTGCCTGCCTGCATCCCTCGCCTACCTCGCCCTCCAGCGGCCACATCCTCCATCCATGCCGTCCCCTCCAACCTCCCCCCCGCGAGGCCCCCGAGACGCTCCACTTCCACGTCCACGCCATGGCGGGCAGATTCCGCGGCCGGAAGGCCGCGGGTCATCCCTAGTCTCTACTACATTGCAGGGCCCAGTGCGTGCCAGAAGGGCGCAGGCCCCAATGCACCGAAACCGCCCCGGGCTGGCCCCGGGCCGCCCCAGGCCGCCCAGGCAGGCTCCAGGACATGTCGAGAGGGCCCCCAGAAGCCCCCAAGACGGCCCCGGAGAGCCCCGGCACGCTTAAAGATGGGCCCAAGACGCCCGAGATTCGCCCCAGACGGCCCAAGAGGCGTCCAAGACGCCCGAAGAGGCCTCCCAAGAGGCCTCCCAAGAGGGCCCCGAGCGACAGAAATCGTCGATTTCTATTGTGTTTTTCTATGTTTTCGGCCTCCTCGCCTCTTCGGCTTCCCGACGCTCCAAGACGGCCCAAGAAGTCCCCCCGACCGCTCCAAGACGGCCGAAGAGGACCCCAAGAGAGCCCCAAGACGGGCCAGGAGGGCCCCAAGACGGTCCCAAGACGCCCCAGGACGGCCCCAGGACGGCCCAGGAGGCGCCCAAGACGGCCCAAGAGGCACCCAAGACGGCCCCAGGAGCGGCCCAAGACGGCCCAAGACAGCCCAAGAGGCGCCGAGGCGGGCCTCAGACGGCCCCAAGACGGCCCAAGAGGCACCCAAGACGGCCCGAGAGGGCCCTAAGAGCCCCCCCGGGAGGCCCAAAAGAAGGCCGAAGAGGCTCCGAAACGGCCCCTACGAAGCCTTCAGTGCCTCCAGAATTCCCTCCAGGAGCGGGGGAGCGGACGAGAGGCGACAGGCATATCGCAGGCAACAACCCCCCAAGAGATCCCCAAACGGCCCCCACGAAGCCCTAAGTGGCCTCAGAATTGCTTCCAGGAGGGGGGGAGCCCGACGCCATCATGATTGCCTTTCGGCCCTGCAGCCGCGCCCCCCCGCGCTTGCCCAGAGACCCCTCGCCACGTCGAGCTGATGTCGTGGACGGAGTCCACAGGTCTGCCCTAGTCAGCTACAGCGCTGGGATCAGCGCGTGCGAGAAGGGCGAGCAGTGGCAGTGGGCGCTCGCGCTGTTGAGTGGGATGCGGGAAGCGAAGCTGGAACCCAACGTCATCTGTATTACAATTCTGGTGGATGCGCGTACGAAAGGGGCGACAAGATCGCGAGCTGCCCCCGAACGTCCGAATCCGCCCGAAGCGCCCTGGCGCTCTCCGACGGCTCCAGAGAGCCCTTAGGTGGCCCCAAGACGGCCTCCGACAGCCCCAAAACAGTTCTCAGATGCCCCAGGGCGCGCGAGGACGGCCCAAGAGGACCCGAGCAGCCCCGTGACTGCCCAAGACGGCCCAAGACGGCCAGGACCCTCCGAACGGCCGAGCCGGACCCCGACGACGATCTTCCGGGGCCGAAATCATAGATTTTCTGTAGGCATTCTAAAGGTTCCTGTGTTCTCCCCATTTCGGGCCAATGACGGTCCCAGACGGCTCAACGGCCATCCCAGATCGCCCCAAGATGGTCTAGGAGGCCCCGCCGGGTGCCCAAAGACGGCCCGAGGACTACCCGAAAGAAGCTTAAGACAGCCTCATGGAGCCCCCGGCGGTCCCCAAAACAGTCCCAAGAGGGCCCCAGGATGTGCCTAACAGGGCCCACGGCGGGTTCGGTTACGGCTAGGCCCTCATATCGCTTCCATGGGGAGGAAAAGGCTTCTACATATTCCCGGAACTGTAGATTTACAGCTTGTTGGTCCCAATTCTACACTTTGCTGTGTGATGTGTAGAAGCACAGTCCGTTGTGCCCTTCTACGCAGTTCTGTTATAAGTATACAATTTGCGCTGTGATTCTACACCGACGTCCCAAGACGGCCGAGGAGACCCACAAGACCGCCCCAGGACGGCCCACCAGGCCTCCAAGCGCGTCCCAAGACGGCCCAGGGAGATCCAAGATGGCCCAAGAGGCGCCCAAGCCGGCCCCAGAGGACCCCAAGCCAGGCCCAAGAGGGGGCCAAAGAACAGGGAAAAGCCCTGACATTCCGAGCCCTGGGCCCCCATATGCCCACACAAGGCTCCCAGACCCCCCCAAGAGGCCTCCAAGAGCATCCAACAGTACTCCGAAGCATGCCCCCAGAGGCCAACGTTATTTTTTGTTGTTTGAAGAAATTTTGCCTTCTCGCCTTTTCGGCTAGCCGACGCTCCAAGACGGCCGAAGACACCCACAAGACCGCCCTTGCCTTCTCGCCTTCTCGGCTAGCCGACGCTCCAAGACGGCCGAAGACACCCACAAGACCGCCCCAGGACGGCCCAACAGACCTCCAAGCGCGTCCCCAAACGGCCCAGGGAGCTCCAAGATGGCCCAAGACGCGCCCAAGCCGGCCCCAGAGGACCCCAAACCAGGACCCCCAGGAGGGACCCAAGAGGCAAAAATGGTCCCGTTCGCTTCGGAAAACGTGCATTTTTTATATGCTCGCTCTTTTCGTTTTCACGGTTATACAGGCCTTCCTGATCGCCCCAAGACGCCCCCAGAGCACCCCATGAGTGCCCCCAAACGGCTATACAGGCCCTCCGCCTCGCCCCAAGACGCGCCCAGAGGCCCCCAAAGGGCACCACACGGCCCCGACGGCCCAGGACGCACCCAAGACAGCCTCAAGAGCAGCCAAGAATGGCCAACGGGACGGCTCCGAGAGGCTCCAGGGGCGCCCAAACGGCCTCAGAGCACCCTTGGGAGCCCCAGGGCAGCCCCAGAGGCCCCCAAGGCATGCCAGGATGCCTCCAAGACGGCCCAGGAGGGTCTCCAGGGCCTCCAGGAGAGCCCCAAGAGGCCCACATCGTCCCATTCCCGATGGGAAACGCACATTTTCGCTATGTTCAGTTGTTTCGTCCTCGCAGCGTCCAAGACGGCTATAGAGGCCCTCCACCTCGCCCCAAGACGCGCCGAGAGGCCCCCAAAGGGCACCACACGGCCCCGACGGCCCAGGACGCACCCAAGACAGCCTCAAGAGCAGCCAAGAATGGCCAACGGGACGGCTCCGAGAGGCTCCAGGGGCGCCCAAACGGCCTCAGAGCACCCTTGGGAGCCCCAGGGCAGCCCCAGAGGCCCCCAAGGCAGGCCAGGATGCCCCAAGACGGCCCAGGAGGGTCTCCAGGGCCTCCAGGAGAGCCCCAAGAGGCCCACATCGTCCCATTCCCGATGGGAAACGCACATTTCCGCTATGTTCAGTTTTTTCGTCCCCGCAGCGTCCAAGACGGCTATAGAGGCCCTCCACCTCGCCCCAAGACGCGCCGAGAGGCCCCCAAAGGCCCTGGGACGGCTCCAGATGCGCCCGAGACGGCCCAGGACGCACCAAAGACAGCCCCAAGAGCAGCCAATAATGGCCAACGGGACGGTTCCGAGAGGCTCCAGGGGGCGCCAAATCGGCCTCAGAGCACCCTGGGGAGCCCCACGACAGCCCCAAAGGCACCCAAGGCAGGCCAGGAGGCTCCCAAGACGGCCCAGGAGGGCCTCCAGGAGAGCCCCAAGAGGCCCAAACCGTCCCATTCCCGACGGGAAACGCACATGTTCAATATATTTTGCTTTTTCGTCCTCGCAGCGTCGAGAAGGCTATAAGGCCCCCAGCTCGCCCCAAGACGCGCCCAGACGCCCCCATGAGGGCGCCCAAAAGGCCACACACTGCCCCGGGACGGCTCCAGAGGCGCCCGATACGGCCCAAGACGCACCCAAGACAGCCCCAAGAGCAGTTAATAATGTCCCAAGACGGCTCCACCGCCCCGTCTCCAAGACGGCTGTAGAGGCCCCCGCCGCCCCGTCTCCAAGCCTTTACGTTTGGACAGTCTCCAAGACGGTCTCTGGGCCGTCCGGGAAAGCTCCAGAGGCGCTCCAGAAACACCAAAGACAGCCCCAGTAGCCCCCAATTTTGGCCCAATATGGCCCCAATATTGTCCCAAGATGGTCCGAAAGGCGCCCAAGACGGCCCCATCGCCCCAAGACGGCCCAAGATGCAGTCAAGACTGCCAAAGAGGGCTCCGAGAGACCCACCCCCAGGAGGACGAAAAGAGGCCCCCAAGCGGCCCCCGAGAGGCCTTGCATGCTTCTCTCTTGGGGAGCGTCGAACTTCCAGCATCGTTTGGGAGGCTTCTTGGACCCTCTGGGAGCCATCTCTGCGCTATTTGGGGACGTCTTGGGGAGGTGCGCTCGAAAAGTCGATTCGTGTCCTCGGACTGGGGCCTTCTCAGGGAGTTCTGTCTCGCCGCCCTCTTGCGCGCCTCCTAGGCCGCGCCCACTGGCCCCATTGCCACCACACTGCCCAATCAAATTCTCATTCGGCCCCGGCGAAGAGCAGATAAACTTCTCACGGCTACCTTGCCCGCAGAAGCTATGATGAACACAGACTGCGGCGTCATAAACAGCTTCTGTCCACACCATGTCATGCCTACATCGGTGTGCTTCCACTGACACCGCCTCCACCACCGCGTTCCTGCCTTCAGGCCTGCTTGCCTGCATCCCTCGCCCACCTTTTCCTCCAGCGGCCACCTCCTTCATCCACGCCGTCCCCTCCAACCTCCCCTTACCCGCAAGGCCCCAGAGACGCTCCACTTCCACGTCCACGCCAGGGCGGGCAAGTCTCACGGCCGGAGGCCGCGGTTCAGCCCTAGTCAGCTACAGCGGTGGGGTCAGCGCGTGCGAGAAAGGCGAGCAGTGGCAGTGCGCGCTCGTGCTGTTGAGCGAGATGCGCGAGGCGAAGCTGGAGCCCGACGTCATCTCTCCTACAATGGCTGGCCCAGCGCTCGCGGAGGTGCCGATCGGTGGCAGCGGACCGGCCCAGGCGGCCCCTGCGAGCCCCAGCAGGCCTCGGCGCGCGTCCGAGATGGCCCAAAAGCGTTCCGAGACGCACCAGGAGGCCTCCAAGAGGGCCCCCAGACGGCCGAAGACGGTCCAGGAGGCTTCCAAAACGCTCCACGTGGGTTCCACGACGAGCCCAGAGGAGCCCGAACACCGAAAAATCGTCCCATTTCCGAAGGAAAACGTACATGTTGGCATTTCCTGGGCTTGCTCTCTTGATAGCGTCCAAGACGGCCATACAGGGTCCCAAGATGGCCCCAGGAGGGCTCCTGAGGGCCCCCTGGCGGCCCACGGGGTACCCAAGACAACCCCAAGAGCGGCCTAGGACGGCCCAAGACGACCCCCAGACGGTCCCCAGACTGCTCCAGAGACGCCCAAAACGGCCCCAGACAACCCCCAGACGGACCCGGACGGCCCCAACACGGCCCAAGAGGCACCCGAGACAGCCCACGAGGTCTTCAGGAGGCTTCCAGGAGGCCGAGAAGAAGCGCCGAGAAGCTCTTAAACGACCTCCAGAGGCCCCAAGATGACGGCCCAAGAAGCACTACCAACAGCAGCCAAAGACGGCTTGAGACATCCCGAAGACGGTCCCAAAACGGCTCCAAGCGCACCATGGGGCTCCTCGGCCCTCCTGACGCTTGTTTGGCGCTCCCTGCCTGATTTGGCCCAAAATCCCTAGCCCTTTTGGTCGGTCTAGAGCCCTCTCCGCGGCCTCTTGGGGCCATGCAGTGTTTCGCTCTTGCAGCCCTCTCGGGGGGCCTCTTGGGCCCGCATGGAGCCATTTTGGAGGCGTCTGACGCGATCTTGGGCCGTCTGGGGCCGCTTGGGGACGACGTCCGAAATGATGTGGCCATTTGGGATGCGTATGAAGAGATCTTGAGCCGTCTTGGGCCGTTTTGGGCCGACGTTCCAAATGATGTGGCGACGACGACCACGACGACGACGACGACGATGACGACGGCGACGACGACGATGATGATGATGATGATGATGAAGAAGAAGACGATGATGCTGATGATGATGATGATGATGATGATGATGATGATGATGATGATGATGATGATGGTGGTGGTGATGATGGTGGTGGTGATGATGATGGTAATGACGATGCTGGTGATGCTGACAATGCTGATGATGCTGATGGTGATGACGATGACGATGACGATGACGATGACGATGACGATGACGACGATGATGATGATGATGATGATGATGATGATGATGATGATGATGATGATGATGATGATGACGATGATGACGATGATGAAGATGATGCTGATGATGATGATGATGAAGATGATGCAGATGATGATGCTGCTGATGATGATGATGATAATGACGATGATGATGAGGGGGAGAATGATAATGAAGTCTCCCAAGAGTGAACGTTGCCACGAACCATTTCGACCCAGCTCCTGACTCCGTGCCCGGGCTCCGCATGGGGCTCTTCGGCCTCCCTGACGCTTGCTTGGCGCTCCCTGCCGTATCTGGCCCAAATCCCTCTTACTTTTTGGGCGGTCACGAGCCCTCTCCCGGGCCTCTTGGGGCGCCGACGTGTTTCGCTCCTGCAGCCCCCCTGGGGGCCTCTTGGGCCATTATGTGGCCATCTTCGAGCCGTCTTGGACGATCTTGGGGCAACCTTGGGGCCGTCTCGGGCCGTATTGCGAAGGCGGGGTCTCGCTGCCGCCGCCCCGGGCGCCGCCGTGCCTATGCGTTTTCGGCGAAATCCCAGTCGTTCCTTCAAGAACGATTCCAGAAAGATGTCGTGGACTGAGTCCACGGGTCAGCCCTGGCCTCTTCTACCATGCAGGGATCCGCGCGTGCGAGAAAGTCCTCTGTCTTGAGTGGCGGTCCGGGTCCTCCAGGCCGCCCTGAGAGCCCCCCAGGACGCTCGGAGACGGTTCTGGGGGGTCCCAAGATGCTCCAAGACGGCCCCAAGACGGCTCAGGGACGCTCACGAGAGCGCCAGTTCGGCCCAAGAGGAACCCAAGCGAGCTTCAGGACAGCCCCAGAGGCCTTCAAGGCAGGCCAGGACGTCCTCAAGACGGCCCAGGAGGACCCCCAGGAGAGGCCCCAGAGGCAAAAACCGCCCCATTCCCTTTGGAAGACTTGTTTCCAATGTGTTCGTTAGTTTCGTCTTCACGGCGTCCCAGACGGTTATACAGGCCTCCAGAAGCTCCCCAGAGGCCCCCAAGACGCGCTCGGAGGCCCCCAGGAGGGCCCCAAAGTGGCCCCACACGGCCCCAGGACGGCTCCAGAGGCGCCCGAGTCATGCCAAGACGCACCCAAGACAGCCCCAAGAGCAGCCAACAATGGCTCACGGTACGGCTCCGAGAGGCTCCAGGGGGCGCCCAAACGGCCTCAGAGCATCCCTGGGAGCCCCAAGACAGCCCCAGAGGCCCCCGAGGCATGCCAGGAGGCCTCCAAGATGGCCCAGGAGGGCTTCCATGAGAGCCCCGAGAGGCCGAAATCGTCCCATTCTCATCGGGAAGCGCACATTTTCACTATGTTTCGTTTCTTCGTCCTCACAACGTCCAAGACGGCTATACATGCCCCTTAGCTCGCCCCAAGACGCGCTCAGAGGCCCCCAGGAGAGCCCCCAAACGGCCCCATACGGCCCCGGGGCGGCTCCAGCTTCTAGAGGCGCCCGAGACTTTCCAAGACGCATCCAAGACAGCCCCAAGAGCAGTTCGTCATCGCCCAAGACGGCCCTACCGCCCCATCTCCAAGACGGCTGTACAGGCCCCCACCGCACCGTCTCCAAGCCTTTCCGTCTGCACAGTCTCCAAGTCGGCTGTACAGGCCCACAGATCGCCCCAAGACGCCCCCAGGAGGACCCCAGCACGGCCCGAGACGGCCCCGGGACGGCTCCAGAGGCACCCGAGACGGCCCAAGAAACACCCAAGACAGCCCCAAGAGCGCCCAACATCGGCCCAAGACGGCCCCAAGATGGTCCGAGAGGCGCCCAAGACGGCCCCACATCGCCTCAAGACGGCTCAAGAGGCACTCAAGACGGCCCAAGAGGGCCCCGAGAGACCCCCAGGAGGACGACAAGAGGCTTCCAAACGGCTCCCAAGAGGCCTTGGATGCTTCTCTCTTGGGGAGCGTCGAACTTCCAGCGTTGTCTTGGGGGCTTCTTGGGCCCTCTGGGAGCCATCTCGGACGTCTTGGGGCGGTGCGCTCGAAAAGTACATTCGTGTCCTCGCACTGGGGCCCGTCTTAGGGAGTTCGTGGTGCCGTCTGTGAAGCCTCTTGGCCCGTCCTGGATACCTTTTGGGCCGTCTCGCCGCCCTCTTGCGGGCCTTTTCGGCCGCGCCCACCGGCCCCATTGTCACCACACTACCAGGTAAAATTATCACTCGGCCCCTGCGAAGAGCAGATCAAATTACTACGGCTACCCTCCCCGCAGAAGCTGTGGTGAACATGGACTGCGGCGTGAGAAACAGCTTCTGTCCACACCATGTCATGCCTACACGGGTGTGCTTCCACTGACACCGCCTCCACCACCGCGTTCCTGCCTTCAGGCCTGCTTGCCTGCACCCCGCGCCCACCTCCCCCTCCAGCGGCCGCCTCCTCCATCCACGCCGTCCCCCTCCAACCTCCCCTCACCCGCGAGGCCCCAGAGACGCTCCACTTCCACGCTCACGCACGCCATGGCGGGCAGATTCCGCGGCCGGAAGGCCGCGGGTCAGCCCTAGTCTGTACTACAATTCCGGGCGAAGCGCTGTCGAAAAGGTCACGCAGTGGCAGCGCCCCGGGCCGCCCAGAGAGCTCGCGGGCCGCCCAGAGAGCCTCCGGGCCGCTGCCCGACGGGCCTGGGAGGCCCCCGGACCGCTCGCGGACTGATCCAGGATTCCCAGGTCGCTCCAAGACGGCCTCTGGAGGTCCCGAAGACGGCCCAAGACGGTCCAAGAGTGTATCCGAGACGCTTAAGATGGCTTCAAGACGCCTTCAAGACGGCCCGAGACGCCTCCACGAGGCCCCCAGAGCGCTCGAAGTGCACCTCCAAGAGGGGCCGCAGAAGCCAAAATCGTTGATCTTCTTTGTTTTGTTAAATGTTTTTTGGCCTCGCTTTTTCGGCTTTCCGACGCTCCACGGCCGCCCAAGAGGCCCCCAAGACCGTTCCAAGACGGCCCAAGAGGCCTTCAATACGGCCCCAAGAGGGCCCCAAGAGGGCCCAAGAGTCGCCCAAGACGGCCCAAGAGGGCCCCAAGAAGGCCCCAAGAGACTGAGAGGCCCAAGACATGGACCCGGAACCGAAAAATCGAGGCCTCCACCCCAAGAGGCCCCCAGGAAGCCCCAAGACGCCCCGAAGAAACGCCGGGACGTTCCCAAGACATCCCCAGGAGGCCTCAGGACGCCCCAAAGAGGCTCCAAGAGGCCCCCCAAAAGGCCGCCAAGCGCCCCAAGAGGCCCCCAAGAGGCCCCAAAAGAGGGCCCAAGAGGCCCCCAAAGCGCCCCCAAACTGCTACCAAGAAGCCCCCAAACCGTCTCCCCGAAGCAGTGGCAGCGCCCCGGGCCGCCCAGAGAGCCCGCGGGCCGCCCGCAGAGCCTCTGGGGCGCCCCTCGAGGGCCCCAGGAGGCCCCTGGAGCGCTCGCCGACGGCTCTGGGACCCCCAGATCGCCCCAAGACGGCTTCACAGACGCCCAAGAGGGCAGAGCTTAAGCCGACCCGGCCCCCGAGGACCGCGTGGACGGCGCCAAGAAGCAATGCGCGTGCGTCTTCCGAAGGTTTCGAGGTTTGTCCTGTTCCCGCCACTTCGGGCCTGCAACGGCCCAGGATGGCCCCGGGGGCTTCCAAGATCGCCCCTGCACGGTCCAGGAGGGCCCCAGGAGGATTCCCAGACGGCCCAAGAAGGCCCGTAGACGGCCCAAGAGGGCTCCAAAACGGCCCAAGAGAGCTTCAAGCGACCCCCCAAGGCAGCCCCAACCAGGCCACAGATCCCGCCCGAGCGGGCCCAAGGCGAGCTCCGAGACGGCCCGAGACCCCCAAGATGGCCCCTAAGACGCCCCAGGGTGGGCCCCAGATGCCGCCCACAAGGGCCCAAAGCGACCTTCGCGACGGCCAGAGACCCCCGAGATGGCCCCAAGACCACCCTGCGCGGGCCCGCTGACGTGGCCCCTTCACTCTGACGGTGCCTGAAAACCCTTGTGTTTTTGCTAATCGCGCCCAGTCCCAGCGCGATTAGCAAAAACCCATTCTTTTTCACGCTTCCAGGTCAGGGGCCCCGGGGCTCCCCGACTGCTTTCTGAGATCGCCCCTGGACGTGGCCCCTTACACGTCGGCCCCACGCGTGGCCTCCAAACGGGACCCCCAAAGGCGGCCCCCACACAGAGCCTCCGAAGGTCGCCCCTGCCGCCCCAGTAAGCGTGGCCCCCGAACGTCAACCCCACGCGTAGCCCCCAGGCGCCCCCAAACGTGGCCCAAACACACACAGCCCCCAACCATTGCCCTCAAACGTGACCGTCACATCTGCCCCCGAACCCCGCACCCTCAAACGCGACCGTCACATGTGCCCCCGAACCCCGCACGCGGCCCCCAAACATGGCCCCCGGCAGGGCCGCGAACGTTGCCCCCAACCATGACCCCCTGACGAGACCCCCCAACGTGGCCCTCAAACGAGGCCCCCCAACGTAGCGCCCAACTCTGGCCCCCACGCGTCCACCCCCCACATCGAACTTCTCGCGCACAGGGACTCTGTAAGATCGTTCGGGCCCCCTTACTCTGATTGCGTCTGAAAACCTACGTGTTTCTGCTAATCGCGCCCAGGCCTCGCGCGATTAGCAAAAACACCTTACTTTTGACGCTTCCAGCGCTTCCGACACGTGCGCGTTCGGGACCAACGCCTGGACCTGCGGGCCGTGGATTTTCCACGGGTTCACACTAGTCTATACTACAATGCTGGGCTCCGCGCGTGCGAGAAGCGCGATTCTGGTCAAAAAGCGTAGCAGGCCCAAGACACGCCAAGAGGCCCCCAAGACGGCCCCAGAGGGCCCCGGGACGCCCCAAGATGGGCCCAAGACGCGCCAAGAGGGCCTCAAGAGGCCCCCAAGACGGCCCCAGAAGGCTCCGGGACGCCCCAAGATGGGCCCCAGACGCCGAAGATTGGGCCAAGACGGCCCCAGAGGCGGCCAAAATGCCCCAAGAGGCCTCCCAAGAGGCTTCCCAGCAGGGCCCCGAGCGGGAGAAATCGTCGATTTCCATTGTGTTTTTCGATGTGTTTCGCATTCTCCCCTTCTCGCCGTCCCTGCGCTGCAAGACGGCCCCAGAGGTCCCCAAGACCGCTCCAAGACCACCGACGAGGCCCGCAAGAGGGCCTTAAGACGGGCCAAGAGGGCCCCCGGACGGTCCCAAGACGCCCCAGAACAGCCCATGACGGCCCCCCAAGACGGCCCCAGAGGGCCCCGGGACGCCCCAAGATAGGCCCAAGACGCGCCAAGAGGGCCCCAAGAGGCCCCGAAGACGGCCCCAGAGGGCTCCGGGACGCACCAAGATGGGCCCAAGACGCCGACGATTGGGCCAAGACAGCCCCAGAGGCGGCCAAAATGCCCCAAGAGGCTCCCCAAGAGGCTTTCCAGCAGGGCCCCGAGCGGGAGAAATCGTCGATTTCCATTGTGTTTTTCGATGTTTTTCGCATTCTCCCCTTCTCGCCGCCCCTGCGCTCCAAGACGGCCCCAGAGGTCCCCAAGACCGCTCCAAGACCACCGACGAGGCCCGCAAGAGGGCCTCAAGACGGGCTAAGAGGGCCCCCAGACGGTCCCAGGACGCCCCAAGACAGCCCAAGACGGCCCCAGAGGGCCCCGGGACGCCCCAAGATGGGCCCAAGACGCGCCAAGAGGGCCCCAAGAGGCCCCTAAGACGGCCCCAGAGGGCTCCCGGACGCCCCAAGATGGGCCCAAGACGCCGAAGATTGGGCCAAGACGGCCCCAGAGGCGGCCATTATCCCAGCAAAGCAACCCAACAGCGATGTGTAAAAGCATACATGTGTGCACCATCATTTAGATTCAGATGGCGATTTCATTAATATTCAACTCGGACTCTCATTGTAGACTTTTGCATCCAAGTCTGCAATCGACGGATGTGAGTTTAAACAAGCACTCGGTATCAACGAATGCAGTTTCAAATGGGACTCTGGTATCTACGTTCACTGCGTGCTCACGGAAGCGTTTGAAGTGGATGATGTGATGATGACCATGATTCTTTAAAGTAGAGCTTATGTATCAATGAATGCTGCGTTTGATGGCTGCGTTCTTTCGGCGTATTTTTTCGGACACGCACGAGGAGCACAAATGAGTGCAGCGTACGGAGCGAGAAAACGGGCAAAAGCTGCAAGCTAAGAAGCATCGCGGACACTCGCAGGCACCGTGCCAACGCGGCCGAGCAGATCATTACCTTTGGAAGTAGTCTTCCAATACTGCAGGCTGACAAGCACAGCGGGCATGGAGAGTTGGATCCATCACCTCTCCTGTTCGTCTTCTCGAAGATCGCGCCAGTCTGGCGGCGATCACAAGCGAACAAGCGTGGCAACCCTGCCGGCTTAAAAGCACCACAGAGACTCAGAGACAGAGTCCCCCCTCCTCTTCCACCTCATCTTCCTCCTCCTCCGCCCTCCTCTTCCTTTTCCTCCTTCTCCTCCTGCTCGTCCTCTCCCTTCTCTTCCTCCCCCTCCTCGTCCTCTTCAGCAGAGAAGCTGAACGCGGTCGTGCAGCGCATCACTTTTGGAACTAGATCACGCCGGTCCGGCGGCGAACAGAAGCGGAAAACGAAGCAAACCTGCAGGCTTAGAAGCACCGCGCAGACTGGCAGACAGAGTCCCCCCTCCTCTTCCACCTCATCCTCCTTCGCCTCCGCCCTCTTGTTGCCCCTCCTCCTCCTCCTCCTGCTCGTCATCTCCCTTGTCTTCCTCTTCCTCCTCGTCCTGTCAGCACAGAGGCTGAAGGCGGCCGTGCAGCGCAGCACTTTTGCAATTAGATCGCGCCAGTCTGGCGACGAACAAAAGAGGAAAGCGAGGCAAGCCTGCAGGCTTAGAAGCACCGCAGAGACTGGCAGACAGAGTCCCCCCTCCTCTTCCACCTCATCCTCGTCGGCCTCCGCCCTCCTCTTGCCCGCCCTCCTCCTCTTCCTCCTGCGCGCCCTCCCCCCTCGCTTCCTCCTCTTCCTCGTCTTCCTCAGCAGAGAAGCTGTGCGCGGCCGTGCAGGGAATCACTTTTGCAAGTAGCATTCCAACACCGCAGGCTCAGAAGCACCGCGGGCAAGCAGGCCTGGATCCATCACCTCTCGCGCTCGTCTTCCAGGAAATCGCGCCAATCTGGAGGCTGCCAAGAATCGATGATGCGCCGGGATCCACTTCCTGTGCTGCCGCCGATGTCAAGGTAATCAACCTCTTTCGTGCGCAGACGACCATGTCCCAGCGCCACAATCGCCGCATTGCGGTTCTTGAGCAACTCGCCGCTCTCCCACTTCCGCAGTGCATCCCATTGCCTGCGAGTGAAAGTGGCATCGTCTGCAGGCTGACTAGCACCGCGACGCTGCGCCTCTTGCCGATGGCGATAGAGCCGCCCACCTTCGTTGTAGCGCGCCATGGCCTCCGCCTTGTCACGATGGAGGCGGCGGCGCTCTTCCTGAGAGACCTGGTTGCGATCGGCGAGCTCTGCGGGTGCATCGCTGGGCTCGACGTGCAAGGCTCGCTCGAGCATGTCGACGTCGAAGCGGCCGGAAAAGGCGAGGACCTCCCAGATCTGCTTCGCCCCGGAAACGCGTTGCAGATGCCGACACCGTCGCTTGCGCTTCTGCTCTCTGATGAACTTACGGAGGCTGCCAATGCCTTGTTCCTTGCCCTTGCCTTTTCCCTTGCCTTTGCTCGCAGGCTGATCAGCGCCGCGTTCCTGCTGTGCTGACGTTTTTCCCTTCGCTTTCCCTTTCTCGGCATCTCGGTTCTGCAGCTGAACCTGGAAGGCAGAACTTTCGTACTCTTCTCGAGCACGTTTGACAAGTTCCCCGCGCTCCTCCTCAGCAAGGACATGGCGCATGTTCGTGATGTTCTTGCTTCGGAGGAAGTCGTGGCGGATCCGCAGAACAGCCTGGATGGCCCGAGCAGTCTCTTCCTGCGACGCATAGGCTGCGTCGCAGTCATCGCCGGGCTGAGGAGCACCAGCGTCTGCCCTCTTCATGAAAAGCAGAAGGCTGAGCTGATGGAGAAGTTTGGGATCGTAGCTCTCCTCGTACATCTGCTCCCAGTACCCCCTCATCTCACGATGCACTTTCTGCGCGCGCTGATGAACTTCATCGTCAAGCTCGTTGCGCTGCGGCGAAGGCGAGCGGCTTGGCATGGGCTGCCATTCTGGCGAAGGAGAACGGCTTGGCAAGGGTTCCCACCCAGTCGACTTCAGTTTCGGCTTTGTCTGAAGCAGTATCGGAGACGACGAAATCTCCTAAGGCAATCTTCCGCTTCTTTGTCTCCTTAGGCTGAGAAGCACCAGGGAGAGTAATGGCGATTGCAACAGCATCGTGGGAATCGTTGCGCATGCCACGGTCCTGGTACGATGCGCCAACAGCGATGGGCTTGAACTGCGCAGCGGCCCCAGAGACCGCCACGCTGTCACCTTGGCGATCACTTGGATGCGCAAACACATCCCGCAACTGCTCGTCAGGTTGTCGTCGCCGACAATGGCGCGGACAACTGGCGCGTCCACTTGCGGACCTGGAAGGCTGTCCAGGTAGAGTCGGAGGAGCCTGACCGCACGTTGTTTGGTCAGCACCGACGGCGGCTTCGCTCAGCAAACGATGTGCAAGTTGGCAGTAATCAAATGAATTCTACCATGGCCTTCTATTTGCACATCGAACCGTGTGATCGCCGCGTCCACATGTCTCCCGATTGGGATGTGATGGATATGCTTGTCTCCCTGCAGGGAAACATCGACAGGCTGAGAAGCACCGCCGAATCCCCACAGGCATAGGTAGTTGTCAACCTCGGAGAAACAGACATTGTCGCCAAACGGTTTCGTCAGGATGTCTGCCGCGTCAGCCATCGCTTTGCTGAGGCCTTGCCGAGACGCACCGACTTCGCAAGCAAACAACAGATCAGCATCACCGTCCTGGACGATTGTGGCGCACACGCGGGCAAAGTTGGAGAAGTGAGTGCCAGCCCTTTTCCCAGTCATCATATTCTGATCGAATCCGAAGTTGAAGGAGGCAATCGTGAAAGACGCAGGCTGAGAAGCACAGCGACCAGTGGCGACCGCGGGCTCCTGTCGGCTTTCGTTCGCAGGCTGAGAAGCACCACGAGAAGCTGACGCTGAAGATGCCATCGCGAGACTGGCGCCTTTTCACCACAGAAGAGTACCGTGGCAAAAACTCCGTAAGCCAAAGACAGCTATCAAAAGCAAAAAGGAACATGAGGAGTCCAAATGCTATCTCTGATCCCATTAGAAAGCTATCAGCAAAAGCTGTTCGGTCTACTGCTACTACTACTACTCCTACTACTCATTGGGGATGCTCTTGCGATTGTCCGAGAAACGTTTGGCCAACTTGTTTTCCTTCCGTTTTTTTTTCAGACGTTCCTTTATTCTGCCTTGGTATCCGGCCAAACTGCTTCGCGTCCTCGACGAGCGTTTGCAGAGGTCCGCTCAATGCAGCGCGCTGAGGAGCAGCGCTGACGGCGCGCAACTCTGAGGACGGAGCGCCCTCGAGGGCTTGCAATTCAAGCATAACGTCATTGGGGATGCTGGCGCGATGGTCTGAGAAACGTCTGGCCAACTTGTTTTCGGCTCGTGCTTCTTCGGACGTTCCTGTATTTTGCTTCGGTATCCGGCCGAACTGCTTCACGTGCTGGACGAGCGTTAGCAGAGGACCGCTCAATGCAGCACGCTGAGGAGCAGCACTGTTCAATGCCGCAGGCTGAGGAGCACCGCTGTTCAGTTCAGCAGGGTCGGGAACACCGCGGCCAGACCGAAAACTACCAGCATGCCGTGGCATTATGGTGCGCAGTAGGCGCTGAGCAGTTCCTTTGAAAGCAGGGCTCTAGCCAAGAAGGCTACGAAGAGAGTGATGACGATGATGGTGATGATGGTGGGCATCGTTTGTGGATGTGCTGCTTCCTCCTCCTCCTCTTGGAAGAAGTGCATGGGTCTCCGGGCCATCAAAGTATGGTACAGGTTTTCTTGTTCCGGGCACTCGAAGAAGACGATGTAGCCTACAGTTGGCTCCGGGCATTGAAAGTGTGGCCCGGGCACGGAGTTCTGGGAACTACTACTACTACTACTACTACTACTACTACTACTACTACTACTACTACTACTACTACTACTACTACTACTACTACTACTACTACTACTACTACTACTACTACTACTACTACTACTACTACTACTACTACTACTACTACTACTACTACTACTACTACTACTACTACTACTACTACTACTACTACTACTACTACTACTACTACTACTACTACTACTACTACTACTACTACTACTACTACTACTACTACTACTACTACTACTACTACTACTACTACTCTACGAGTAGAAGGGAGAAGGGAAAGGACGGAGAGGGAGGGCTCGGAGACCCTTGGAGGGGGGGATGTGCCCATCCGAGGGAACGGTGCACCCCCCCCTCCCCGTCGTCAATTCGAGGGAACCAGCCATGGCAACGACCCCCCTCCTATCCCCCTCCGCGACCTGAGTAGACCACCCAGGCCAGCGGAGGACGTCATAGGAGGCAAGGGTTCTGACGTCGATGAGAGAAGAAAAAGGAGGAGGAGAGGCGTGACTACTACTACTACTACTACTACTACTACTACTACTACTACTACTACTACTACTACTACTACTACTACTACTACTACTACTACTACTACTACTACTACTACTACTACTACTACTACTACTACTACTACTACTACTACTACTACTACTACTACTACTACTACTACTACTACTACTACTACTACTACTACTACTACTACTACTACTACTACTACTACTACTACTACTACTACTACTACTACTACTACTACTACTACTACTACTACTACTACTACTACTACTACTACTACTACTACTACTACTACTACTACTACTACTACTACCTACTACTACTACTACTACTACTATACTACTACTACTACGACTACTACTACTACTACTACTACTACTACTACTACTACTACTACTACTACTACTACTACTACTACTACTACTACTACTACTACTACTACTACTAGAAGGGAGAAGGGAAAGGATGGAGAGGGAGGGCTCGGAAACCCTTGGAGGGGGGGATGTGCCCATCCGAGGGAACGGTGCACCCACCCCTCCCCGTCGTCAATTCGAGGGAACCAGCCATGGCAACGACCCCCCTCCTATCCCCTTCCGCGACCTGAGTAGACCACCCAGGCCAGCGGAGGACGTCATAGGAGGCAAGGGTTCTGACGTCGATGAGAGAAGAAAAAGGAGGAGCGAGTAGAAGGAGGAGGAGAGGCGTACGAATACTACTACGACTACAATGGCGTGTTCTCCACAATGCGTCCCGGGAATGGAATTCTGGGAGGTGGAAGAGCAGGAAGTGGCGTGCAGTTGGCTCCGGGCATCCAAAATGTGCGCCAGGAGCGGCAGGAGTGGCATTCGGCGATGGCGTTCGGGGCAGTCGAAGAGCACGAAGTGGCCTACAGTTGGCTCCGGGCATTCAGACTGTGGCCCGGGAATGGTGTTCTGGGAAATCGAAGAGCACGAAGTGGCCTACAGTTGGCTCTGGGCATTCAGAATGTGGCCCGGGAGTGGCGTTCTGGGAAGTCGAAGAGCACGAAGTGGCCTACAGTTGGCTCCGGGCATTCAAAATGTGGCCCGGGAATGGTGTTTTGGGAACTCGAAGAGCACGAAGTGTGTGACTGCTGCGTCCGGTTATCCAAAATGTGGCCCAGGAATGGAGTTCTGGGAGGTCGAAGACCACGAAGTGTGTGACCGTTGGCGAAAAACGAGCCCGGTTCGTCCGCCCGGCGTCCGCCCGGCAGCTCGCCGACATCCGCCCAGACCCCCTTGTGGAGTAAGCTGCTGCCCTCTTTTGATCCTACTAGAAACCTATCAGTCTACGCTGTTAGGCAAAAGCGCCCCAAGACAGCCCAAGGACGGCCCAGGAGGCGCCCAAGACGGCCCAAGCGGCACCCAAGACGGCCCCAAGAGCGGCCCCGGACGGCCCACGACAGCGCAAGAGGCGCCCACGCGGGCCTCAGACGGTCCCGAGATGGCCCAAGAGGCACCCAAGACGGCCCAAGAGAAGCTTACGAGCCCGTGGGCGGCCCAAATGAAGTCCCACAAGGCTCCGAAACAGCTCCCACTGACCCTAAGTGGCTTCAGCTTTGCCTCCAGGAGGGGGGAGCGGACGAGAGGCGACAGGCACCTCGCAGGCACAACAGAGCCGTTTTCACAGGGCCCCAGACGACCCCCTAAACCGCACAAGAGGCTCCAAGACAGCCAAAGAGGGCCCCAAGAGTCCCCCAGGAGGCCAACAATGATCCCCGAGAGGCCCCCAGACAGTTTCCAAGAGGCCCGAATTTGATGACCGCCGAACGCCGAAACGGTCCTCCCAGCAGGGGGCCTTCAACGACAACTCCAGATACATTGGGTTTCCACATTTCCAGGGACGCACGGGGAAACCTTTCAAAAAGCGACAATGCAAAGCCTGTTCTAATGGATTTCGGTCCGTGGGGTCGTCGTCGTCTTCGTCGTCGCCGTCGTCGTCACTGGGCCAGCAGCCGCGCGTGCAACCCACCGGAGCCGTCACGGGACGAAAACGTCACCATGCCATGCCAAGTGGCCCCCAAAGGGATCTGCAAGCACTTTTTACCTAACAGCGAAGACTGATAGGTTTCTAGTGGTCTCAAAAGAGCTCACAGATCACTCCACAGGGGGGTCCGGGCAGGTGTTGGGGCGTTTCCGGGCGGCATGAGCCGGGCTCGTTTTTCACCAACAGTCACACACTTCGTGCTCTTCGCCTTCCCAGAACTCCATTCCCAGGCCACATTCTGGGGGGCCGGATGCAACAGTCACACACAAAGTGCTCTTCGACATCCCAGAACGCCATTCCCGGGCCACATTCTGGGGGGCCGGATGCAACAGTCACACACTTCGTGCTCTTCGAGTTCCCAGAACGCCATTCCCGGGCCACATTTTGGATGCCCGGAGCCAACTGTAGGCCACTTCGTGCTCTTCGATTTCCCAGAACTCCATTCCCGGGCCACATTTTGAATGCCCGGAGCCAACTGTAGGCCACTTCGTGCTCTTCGAGTTCCCAGAACTCCATTCCCGGGCCACATTTTGAATGCCCGGAGCCAACTGTAGGCCACTTCGTGCTCTTCGATTTCCCAGAACTCCATTCCCGGGCCACATTTTGAATGCCCGGAGCCAACCGTAGGCCACTTCGTGCTCTTCGAGTTCCCAGAACTCCATTCCCGGGCCACATTTTGAATGCCCGAGCCAACTGTAGGCCAACTTCGTGCTCTTCGACTTCCCAGAACTCCCATTCCTGGGCCACATTTTCAGCAGGGGCAAAGCACGACGAGGAGGAGGACGAGCAAGACCAGGAGGACGAGGACGAGCAGGAGCAGGACGAGGAGCAGGAGGAGCAGGAGAAGAAGGACGAGCAGGAGAGGAGGAGGAGGACGAGTAGGAGGAGGAGGACGACCAGAGGAAGGAGGACGACCAGGAAGAGGAGGAGAGAGAGGAGGGGAGGGGGATGAGTACCATAGAGGAGGAGGAAGGAGGATGAGGAGGAGGAGAGAAATGAGAGGAGGAGGATGAGGAGGAGGAGACGAAGACAGAAAGGAGGTGGGCTCACGGGGGGGAGAGTACCAGGAGGAGGAGAACGAGGACCACCAGGAGGAGGAGGAGGAGGAGGAGGAGGAGGAGGAGGAGGAGAGAACACCAGGAGGAGGAGGACGAGCAAGACGAGGAGGACGAGAACGAGGACGACCAGGAAGAGGAGGAGGAGGAGGAGGAGGGGAGGGGGAGGACTACCAGGAGGAGGAGGAGGAGGAAGAGGAGGAGGAGGACGAGGAGGAGGAGGAGGAGGAGGACGAGGAGGAGGAGGGGGGGGGAGAGCACCAGGAGGAGGAGAACGAGGACCACCAGGAGGAGGAGGGGGAGGAGGAGGAGGAGGAGGAGGAGGAGGAGGAGGAGAGAGCACCAGGAGGAGGAGGACGAGCAAGACGAGGAGGACGAGAACGAGGACGACCAGGAGGAAGAGGAGGAGGAGGAGGAGGAGGAGGAGCAGGAGAAAGAGGAGGAGGAGGAGGAGGCAGGATGAAGCTGAGGCTGTGACTGCGACTGCCGTTGCCGCTGCGACTGTCATCGCGAATGCGACTACGACTGCGAGAACAGCAGAATTCGACAACTGGATTTTCATCTGAATCTTAAGGGGAATGCTTTCAGATATGCTTCTACACATCGCTGTTAGGTTGCTTTGCCGGGATAATTCTTAGAAAAATGCTCCGCAGGGCCCATTGGCGCCCAGAGCGAGCCTACAGTATGCGATAGTGGCCTTCGGAGGCCCTCTTAGAGCCACCTTGGACCGTCTTGGCCATTCGCGCCGCTCGGACCGCCGACATCTTGGGCCGCGTTGGCCGTTCTCACCGCTCTGAACGCCATCTTGGGCCATCTTGGCCATTCGCACCGCTCGGGGCCCCGACGCATCCACGCTCTCCTCCAGGCATCTTGCCATCACCTCGGAGCCTTCGCCTTCCAGAGCCTCGCGGGCTCAAACGGCCCAGCTGTCAGCCGCGCGTGCAACCCACCGGAGCCGTCACGACACGAAAACGTCACCATGCCATGTCAAGTGGCCCCCAAAGGGATCTGCAAGCACTTTTTCTTAGAAAAAATGTCCGCAGGGCCCTTTGGCGCCCAGAGCGAGCCTACAGTATGCGATAGTGGCCCTCGGAGGCCCTCTTAGAGCCATCTTGGACCGTCTTGGCCATTCGCGCCGGGACAGACATTTGGGCCGCCGTTCTCACCGCTCTGAACGCCATCTTGAGCCATCTTGGCCATTCGCACCGCTCGGGCGCCCCGACGAATCCACGCTCTCCTCCAGGCATCTTGCCATCACCTCGGAGCCTTCGCCTTCCAGAGCCTCGCGGGCTCAAACGGCCCAGCTGTCAGCCGCGCGTGCAACCCACCGGAGCCGTCACGACACGAAAACGTCACCATGCCATGTCAAGTGGCCTCCAAAGGGATCTGCAAGCACTTTTTCTCAGAAAAATGCTCCGCAGGGCCCTTTGGCGCCCAGAGCGAGCCTACAGTGTGTGATAGTGGCCCTCGGAGGCCCTCTTAGAGCCACCTTGGACCGTCTTGGCCATTCGCGCCGCTCGGACCGCCGACATCTTGGGCCGCGCTGGCCGTTCTCACCGCTCTGAACGCCATCTTGAGCCATCTTGGCCATTCGCACCGCTCGGGAGCCCCGACGAATCTACGCTCTCCTCCAGGCATCTTGCCATCACCTCGGAGCCTTCGCCTTCCAGAGCCTCGCGGGCTCAAACGGCCCAGCTGTCAGCCGCGCGTGCAACCCACCGGAGCCGTCACGACACGAAAACGTCACCATGCCATGTCAAGTGGTTCCCAAAGGGATCTGCAAGCACTTCTTCTTAGAAAATGCTCCGCAGGGCCCTTTAGCGCCCAGAGCGAGCCTACAGTATGCGATAGTGGCCCTCGGAGGCCCTCTTAGAGCCATCTTGGACGGTCTTGGCCATTCGCGCCGCTCGGACCACCGACATCTTGGGCAGCATTCGCCGTTCTCACCGCTCTGAACGCCATCTTGAGCCATCTTGGCCATTCGCACCGCTCGGGCGCCCCGTCGAATCCACGCTCTCCTCCAGGCATCTTGTCATCACCTAGCCTCGCGGGCTCAAACGGTCCAGCTGTCAGCCGCGCATGCCACCCACCGAAGCCGTCACGACACGAAAACGTCACATGGCCATGTCAGGTGGCCCCCAAAAGGGTCTGCAAGCACTTTTTCTTAGAAAAATGCTCCGCAGGGCCCTTTGGCGCCCAGAGCGAGCCTACAGTAAGCGATAGTGGCCGTCGGAGGCCTTTTGAGAGCCATCTTGGACCGTCTTGGCCATTCGCGCCGCTCGGACCCCCGACATCTTGGGCAGCATTCGCCGTTCTCACCGCTCTGAATGCCATCTTGAGCCATCTTGGCCATTCGCACCGCTCGGGCGCCCCGTCGAATCCACGCTCTCCTCCAGGCATCTTGCCATCACCTCGGAGCCTTCGCCTTCCAGAACCTCGCGGGCTCAAACGGTCCAGCTGTCATAAGTGGCCACGTCCGGTGCCCCCCCCCAGGAGCCCCCTCCGTTGTGTCAGACCTTTTGGCCCAATGTTCCGGCCTTCCGAACCTGGGTCGCTGCGCGCACACCTGGTCGGACGCGATGAGACGCCCAGCAGCTGTTGGGCGCACTGCGCGCCAGGCAGCGAGAAGAACGTTTTCGCAGATCGTAGCTCCCCCAAGAATGTTCCCGGCCAGATGTCGTGGACGGAGTCCACGGGTCAGCCCTAGTCAGCTACAGCGCTGGGATCAGCGCGTGCGAGAAGGGCGAGCAGTGGCAGTGCGCGCTTGAGCTGCTGGGCGAGATGTGTGAGGCGAAGCTGGAACCCAACGTTATCCGTAAGGGCTTCGCCCCCTGCCGCCGGCCCCCTCTCTTTCATCATAGGACAGATTCGCGTCGGTGCGTCTCGGCGCTGCCGTGGCGCTTGTGGGAACAGCATGCGGGGGCGGATAGGAATCATCAGCGCATATTGAACCGTTGGCGTTATCGAAGACGCCCACGGCGAATCACCGCCGCCCCCTGCCCCTTTGGAAGCGCCTATGTGGCCGACAGCTGGTCTAGAGTTTGGCCACGCTATCGGGCCAGTTGTTTCCCGAGTCGGTTTGGAAAGCCTTTGGGGAACGCGTGGGGGAGCAATAGGAGGAGGATCATGAGAGGGATGATGATGATGATGATGATGATGATGATGATGATGATGATGATGATGATGATGATGATGATGATGATGATGATGATGATGATGATGATTAGGAGGATGATTAGGAGGATGATTAGGAGGATGATGAGGATGAGGATGAGGATGAGGATGATGGGGAAGGAGGAGGAGGAGGAGTAGGAGAAGGAGGCTTCTTGGGAACCGTCTTGCGAGGCCTCTTGGGAGGCCTCTGCGGAGCTTCCTGGGAGCCTTTTGGAGGCCTCTTGGGAGCCTCCCTGGGCCTCTTGGGGGCTTCTTGAGGGCCTTTGGGGGCCTCTTGGGGACCTCTTGGGCCGTCTTGGGCTGTCGGAAGGCCGAAAAGAAGCAATGCCAAAATTCTTCAAAAACCTTAGGAAAGCCAATGATTTGGGCCTCTGCGGGCCCTCGTGGAGGACCTCTTGGAGGCCTCTTGGGCCGTCTTGGAGGCATCTTGGGCCCTCTTGGACCGTCTTGGAAGCCATCTTGGACCATCTTAGGCGGACTTGGAAGCCATCTTGTGCCATCACGCCCGTCTTGGAGGCATCTTGGAGTCCATTTGTGACCATCTTGGGCATGAAAGACATTGACATGTGCAGTTTGGGGTCTCTTCGGGTGAAGGTCATCTTGGCAGCCTGGAGGCCATTTTGACTCTTTCGGGCCTTCTTGGAGGACGTCTTGGAGGGCTCTTGGGCCGTCTTGGGGGCCATCTTGAGCGTCTTGGAGACCTCTTGGGCCGTCTTGGGGGCCTCTTGGGGCCGTCTTGGGCCTCTTGGGCGATTTTTGGGGGCACTTGGGCCGTCTCGGGCCGTTGGAAGGCAGAAAAAGAGCAAATGCCACAATCCTTCAAAAACTGATGGGAAATCAATGACTTTGGCCTTTTCGGGCCTTCCTGGAGGCCCCCTTGGAGGCCTCTTGGGTCGTCGTGGGCCATCTTAGTGCCATCTTCGGCCGTCTTGGTGGGCCCCTGGCTTGTCCGACGCCGTCGGCAGCCGTTTGGGGGGCCTCTCTGATTCGACTTGGGGCCCTCTTGGAGTGCTCCAGGGCCGTCTTGGAGGCCATCTTGGGCGTCTTAAAAGCCTCCTGGGCCGTCTTGGGGGTCTGTTGGGGCCATCTTGGGGGCCTCTTGGGCCGTTCTGGGGCCATCTTGGAGGCCTCTTGGGCAACCTTTGGGGGCTCTTGGGCCATATCGGGCCGTCAGAAGGCCGAAACGAAGCAAATGGCAAAATTCTTCAAAAACCGCAGGAAAACAATGTTTTTTGCCTTTTCTGGCCTTCCTGGAGGCCCTCTTGGAGGCCTCTTGGGCCGTCTTGGGCCAGCTTCTTGGGCCGTCTTGGGCCAGCTTCGAGCCAACTTCGGCCATCTTGGTGGGCCCCTGGCCCGTCTGACGCCGTCGCCGTTTTGGGGGCCTTTCTGGGCCGACTTGGGGCCCTCTTGGGGCCCTCCAGGGCCGTCTTAGAGGCCATCTTGGGCGTCTTGGAGGCCTCTTGGGTCGTCTTTGTGGCCTCTTGGGGCCGTCTTGGGGGCCTCTTGGGCAGTCCTGAGGCCATCTTGGAGGCCTCTTGGGCGCTGTGGGGGCGATATTTGGGGGCCTCTTGGGCCGTCTTGGGTCGTCGGAATCCCGAAAAGACGCAATTGCCAAAATCCTTCAAAAACCAAAGGAACTCAATGATTCTGGCCTCTTCGGGCCCTCCTGGAGGAGCTCTTGGAGCGTCTGGGAGGCCTCTTGGAGGCCTCTTGGGGGCCTCTTGGGCCATCTGGAGGCCATCTTAGGCCGTCTGGGCCGTCTTGGAGGCATCTCGGGCCCATCTTGGCCGTCTTGGAAGTCCTCTTGGGCCATCCTGGGCCATCTCGGGGCCGGGACCCCCAGGGGCGGCCCCCGCGCGGAGCCTCCCGAGGTCGCCCCTTGCCGCCCCAGCACGCGTGGCGCCCCGCACGTCACCCCCACGGGAAGCCCCCAGGTGCCCAACGTAGCCCCCAACTCTGGCCCCCACGCGTCCACCCCCCTGCATCGAACTCCTCGCGCACAGGGGCACCGCAAGACCGTCCGGGCCCCCCATTCCTCTGGCTGCGTCATCAGACCCAGGTGTGTCTGATGATGGCGCCCGGGCCTCGCGCGAATAGCAGGAACACCTTACTTTTGACGTTTCCAGCTCACTGCCCCCAGGGTTCCTCGCTCCGCAGGCGTTGGCGACACATGCGCGTTCGGGACCGCACCTTCACCTACTAGCCGTGGATCTTCCACGGGTTCACACGAGTCAGCTACAACGCTGGGATCAGCGCGTGCGAGAAGGGCGAGCAGTGGCTGCGGGCTTTGGCGCTGCTCAGCGAGATGCGGAAGGCGAAGGTGGAGTCCACCGTCATCAGTTACAGCGCTGGGATCAGCGCCTGCGAGAAGTGCTGGCAGTGGCAGCGGGCTTTGGCACTGCTCAGCGAAATGTGGGAGGTGCACATGGAGCCCAATATCATCAGCTGCAGCGCTGGGGTCCTGGCTTGCGAAAGAGCCGGGAAAGGGCAACAAGCGATTTGGTTGCTCACCGAGACGCGGGATGCGAAGTTTGAGTCCAACGTCATGAGCTTCAGTGATGCAATCGTTATGGCAATGCGCATGTAAACATTATTGACGTTTCGCGTATCCCAACAGTACTTAGTGCCTAATTTAGAGCTTGGCGCGGCTGCCTCGTTTCTGGACGGCGCGCGGTTGGACCGCGACGCTCGCGAACAAACATATCCCCACCAGCCCATCCAGAAACGATGCCCATGAGAGTTGACGGGGGGAGAGAGGAAGAGACACGCATAGTCAAACAGCGAGGGAGGCTTGGGAGGTTCCGTGGCCATCTCGAGCCGTCTTGGAGCGGTCTTGGGACCGATTGTAGCATTTTGGGAGCCATCTTGAGTCAGCTTGGGTTATCTGAGCCATCTTGGAGGTCATCTTGGGCTCTTTGAGGCCGCTCGGGGGCCTCTTGGGGGCCTTTCGGGTGCCTCTTGGAGTCCTCTTGGGGCTTCTTGGGGCGCTCTTTGGGCCCTCTTGGGGGCTCTGGAGAGCCTCTTGGGGCCATCTTGGAGGCGATCGGTGAACAGATGGGTGCTAGATTTGCGTCCCCCCATCGGGGGCCACGATCCTCGTGAGTGGTGGCAAAAATGGCCCTCTACCAGAAGCAGAATTACGGCACCGAGGAACCCCACATACTTACATTATGGCTGGAATGATGATAGCTGAAGTGAAGCACGTGAGAATGATGTTGGTGGCCGTTGCCCCGCAGATACCGTCGGTGACGCCAGTCAAGAGAAGAGGAGAGGAGGAGAGTGGAGAGGAGATAAGATAAGTTGTTGCTCAATACACATGGAAAGCGGGTCAGCGCCCACGATGCCGGCCTCCTGCACTCGCCGAACTTTAGGGAGCAGCGGGCCATCGTCCGCCCCCTCCTCCCCTGCCAAGTCGCAAGAAGCGTCTCATAGAAATCCGCCCCAAGAAGGGTTCACCAAGTACCTCACCAAACCCTGCCTCCTGGCATCGTCGGCGCCGAGGGGTGCAGGCCTGCATGGGCGGAGCCTTCGTTGGTGCGGCCTTCGCGGGCGTGGTCTTCATAGGAGTGGCATGTTGTCCTGAGGAAGGTGCCGGGTCAGCGCCCGCGATGCCAGCCTCCTGCACTCGCCGAACCTTCGCTGGCGGCGGGCCGCCGTCCGCCCCCGGCCCCCCGAGCAAACCGGACGAAACGTCTCTCGGGAGTCCGCCCGAAGAAGGGCTCTGCAAATACTTCACCAAACACTGCCTCCTGGCATCGTCGGCGCCTCGTTGACGTGGCAACTCATGGTGCCTGGTGAGAAGCGTCTCGGGCCACCCGTTCAGAAGCTGTCGCTGGTAAGCATTAAATGTGTGGCGTACCAAGCCGTTCGCATGCTTGTCAACATGCTCGCGTACGGTAGGTTTGCGTCGTGTCGACCAGCGGCGACCCCAGCGCGGGCGCTCAAGGTTGAACACCGCCGGCGACCCAGAATCGATCGATGTTGAACGATCGGACGTTGCGGCAGCGGCCGATCGTTCAAGGTTGAACGATCCCTGCGGTGTCAAAAACCAGCGCCGGGGTCGACACGACACGAACCTGCCGTAACTAAACTCACTTCGGCGCACCTCTCTAGCATTGAGTTCTTGAGCTGCTCGCACGGGGGCGGCAGCGCGGACATGGCACATTTGGGCGCCATGACGGGCGCCGCACCTTGAACGGACAATCGCCGGCGCGAGCACGCCTGCGTGCAAACCCGAACTGTCTGAGCTGGCATGAGCCAAAGTGGGCAAACCCCCTGTGGTGTCGAGAAATCGCCACGCCTGCTGTGCCTTGGACGACCGTCACAGATAGCGGCCGCGGTCAGGGACCACCCCGTGCGCACCGCCTGTGGTGTCGAGAAATCGCCACGCCTCTGTGACGTGGACGAGCGTCACGGATAGCGGCCGCCCTCAGGGACCACCCCGTGCGCACCCCTTTATGGTGTCGAGAAAACGCCACGCCTGCTTTGCCCTAGACGACCGTCACGGATAGCGGCCGCGCTCAGGGACCACCCCCATGCGCGCCCCCGGTGGTGTCGAGAAAACGCCACGCCTGCTAGGACGACTGTCAGGGATAGCGGCCGCGCTCAGGGACCACCCCCATGCGCGCCCCCTGTGGTGTCGAGAATATGCCACGTTTGCTAGGACAAGGACGACTGTCACGGATAGCGGTCGCCTTCAGGGACCACCCCGCGCGCACCCCTTATGGTGTCGAGAAAACGCCACGCTTGCTATGCCCTGGACGACCGTCACGCATAGCGGCCGCCGTCAGGGACCCCCCCTGCGCACTTCCTGTTAGCGCGCATGTGTTGCGTGGTGTACGTGTCATGTGTTTGCGTGTTTGTGTGTGTGTGTGTTGTGCTGTACAGTGCTGTGCTGTGCTGTGCTGAGCTGTGCTGTGCTGAGCTGAGCTGCTCTGTACTGTGCCGTGCTGTGCTGTGCTGGTCTGTGCTGTGCTGTGCTGTGCTGTGCTGTGCTGAGTCGTGCTGTGCTGGGGTGCAGTGCTGAGCTGTGCTGAGCTGAGCTGAGCTGAGCAGTGCTGTGCTGTGCTGTGCTGTGATGTGCTGTGTACGTACTGTGTGTGTGTCAATGTGCTGCGTGCTGAGCTGAGCTGAGCTGTGCTGGGCTGCGCTGCGCTGCGCTGTGCTGTGTGAGAAGGAGAAAGAGGAGGAGGGGTGAGGAAGAGACGCGGGTGCGACGCGGGAAGGAAGGAAACCAGAACCCCATCAAGCATGTGGGGAAAAAAGGAGCCTCTGACACATCGCGACCCCTCCCAGAAAACCTCAGGGAGGGGAGGGGGAGGGCTCCCCTCCCCGAAGGAAAAAGGAGTTGTGGAAGAGGAGAGAGACCCTCCTTAGAACACCTGTCGCCCAAAGACCTGGTGGGATTGAGCAGGCAGGTCCACGCGCGTGCGAGGTACAATCCTGGGACCAAGGCGTGCGAGAAAGGCAAGTCTCCGCAGCAGGTTTTGCCGCTGTTCTAGGTGATGGGGGAGATCGAAAACGGAGGCCACTGTCATCAGCCAAGACGCTGGGACCAGCGGGTCCGAGAATAGTAGGTGGCGATCGCAGGCTCCGTCGCTGTTCAGCGAGGTGGGGGTGCGAAGTCAGAGCCGACAGCACGGGCAACACCCTTAAAGCTGGAGCGCGCGAGAGGGTTGACTGGTTTCAGCAGCGACTGGTCGTTCTCGGGTCGGCGTGCTTGAGAACATTCGACCTGCCCCCCGCCGATGGTCATGGACGTGGGGCCTGGATGCGCGAGCAGGGCGGGCACTGGAAGCAGGTGATGCCGCTGTCCGACGAGGTGCGAGGGCGAACTGCGGCGAGACGATGCGGTCAGCGCGTGCGCAGAATGATACAGTGGAAACCCATGCCAAGAATCACCCTGCTTGCTTCCCAGGGTGCCCTGGGTTTCTTGGGTTTCGATGATTTCGCTATGGAAAGCGTGGCGTTCCCACATCAAAAAATAATGGACGTCCTGGGGTCTCATGGTCGGGTTTCTTGTGGAAGGTTTCTTGTGGTCGAGCTCCTACTGTAGAGGATTACTTTGGCTTCTGGCTTCGGATAGTTTCAAGCGGCCGGGCCGGCCCTCAGGAGCCCCTGAGGGGTTCGAGACGCCCCCGAGGTGGCCTTGGCTGCCTCCGAGATGGCTCCAAGACTGCTCCAAGACTCCGCCAAACCGCCGCCAGATACCGCCGATGCCCTTCCAGACGGTCCCAGTGAGGGCCCCCAGGAATCCCAAGATGGGCTTAAGGAGAGCTCGACACGGCCCCGGAAGGCTTCACGAGGGCTCTGAGATGGCCTTCGTGTGTCACCGAGGCTGTCCGCTCGTTCTTCCACCCCGGGCTGCCTAAATGCTTGACATCGCGCGGCAGCGACCGCCATCGGGCGGGAGCACGCAACAGCAGCACGTACCATCCGTAAGCGGACGAAGTTTGCGGCAGCAACCTGCAAGGCCACCAGGCTGGCAACCTCGCAAGCAGAATTGCAGGCAAGCTGTCAAGCAGACAACCGACCCGGACCGCTGCATGCGGCGAACCATTCGTCATGTCCTTTGAGGGGGCTCCGACCAGATCAGGCCGCTTGCCGTGGAAAAGATGTGCGGGCCCACTCTATATAGTAGAAGCGATGACTAAGTCATCTCTTCTACAATGCAGCGACCTCTGCGTGCGAGGATGCTCTTCACCACCACCCACCAAACCACCCCAACCCAACCCGAAGGCTCAGATCTACCCTCGATTTCTAGTGGGGGGGGTCGGGAAACATAGAAAAAAACACGCGTGGAACCCTTACCCCCCCCAACCCGAAATTCGGGTCTTCGGGTTGGGTTGGGGTGGTCTGGTAGGTAGTCAGCTCTCTGCCTCGAACGTCGGCCCCGACCCCCAAAGCGGCGCAGGGGGGGCCCAAGTGCTCCGCTAACGGCCGCAGGCGGCCCCGGGACGGCCCCGAGAGGCTCGAGCGGGCGCCGAGGGCCTCAGAGCACCCCCCCGGGAGCCCCAGGACAGCCCCCGGAGGCCCCCGATCAGGAGGGAAAGAAACACACAGACACAATTAATCGTCGACTCCCCAGAAAATATAGGACAATATGGGAACTGGGGGGGAGAACAAAAACAGAGGAAATATGGGAAAATTATCCCGGCAAAGCAACCTAACAGCGATGTGTAGAAGCATATCTGAAAGCATTCCCCTTAAGATTCAGATGAAAATCCAGTTGTCGAATTCTGCTGTTCTCGCAGTCGTAGTCGCATTCGCGATGACAGTCGCAGCGGCAACGGCAGTCGCAGTCACAGCCTCAGCCTCAGCCTGCCTCCTCCTCCTCTCTTCTCCTGCTCCCTCCTCCTCCTCCTCCTCCTCTTCCTCCTGCTCGTCCTCGTTCTCGTCCTCCTCGTCTTGCTCGTCCTCCTCCTCCTGGTGCTCTCTCCTCCTCCTCCTCCTCTCCCTCCTCCTCCTCCTCCTCCTCCTGGTGGTCCTCGTTCTCCTCCTCCTGGTGCTCTCCCCCCCCCTCCTCCTCCTCGTCCTCCTCCTCCTCCTCCTCCTCGTCCTCCTCCTCCTCTTCCTCCTCCTCCTCCTCCTCCTCCTCCTGGTAGTCCTCCCCCTCCCCTCCTCCTCCTCCTCCTCTTCCTGGTCGTCCTCGTTCTCGTCCTCCTCGTCTTGCTCGTCCTCCTCCTCCTGGTGTTCTCTCCTCCTCCTCCTCCTCCTCCTCCTCCTCCTCCTCCTCCTCCTCCTCCTCCTGGTGGTCCTCGTTCTCCTCCTCCTGGTACTCTCCCCCCCCCTCCTCCTCCTCCTCCTCGTCCTCGTCCTCCTCCTCCTCCTCCTCCTCTTCCTCCTCCTCCTCCTCCTCCTCCTCCTCCTCCTCCTCGGTACTCCTCCCCCTCCCCTCCTCCTCCTCCTCCCTCCCCCTCCCCTCCTCCTCTGGTCCTCCTCCTCCTCTTCCTGGTCGTCCTCCCTCCTCCGCTCTCCTCCTCCTCCTCCTCTCCTGCTCGTCCTTCTTCTCCTGCTCCTCCTGCTCCTCGTCCTGCTCCTGCTCGTCCTCGTCCTCCTGGTCTTGCTCGTCCTCCTCCTCGTCGTGCTCTTGCCCCTGCTGAAAATGTGGCCCAGGAATGGGAGTTCTGGGAAGTCGAAGAGCACGAAGTTGCCTACAGTTGGCTACGGGCATTCAAAATGTGGCCCGGGAATGGAGTTCTGGGAACTCGAAGAGCACGAAGTGGCCTACAGTTGGCTCCGGGCATTCAAAATGTGGCCCGGGAATGGAGTTCTGGGAACTCGAAGAGCACGAAGTGGCCTACAGTTGGCTCCGGGCATTCAAAATGTGGCCCGGGAATGGAGTTCTGGGAACTCGAAGACGAAGTGTGTATGTTGCATCCGGGCATCCAAAATGTGGCCCGGGAATGGAGTTCTGGGAACTCGAAGAGCACGAAGTGTGTGACTGTTGCATCCGGTTATTCTAATGTGGCCCGGGAATGGCGTTCTGGGATCTCGAAGAGCACGAAGTGTGTGACTGTTGCATCCGGTTATTCAGAATGAGCCTGGGAATGGAGTTCTGGGAACTCGAAGAGCACGAAGTGTGTGACTGTTGGTGAAAAACGAGGTGGACTCAACCCGCCCGGCAACTCCCAACACCTGCCCGGACCCCCCTGTGGAGTGATCTGTGAGCTTTTTTTAGCCCACTAGAAACCTATCAGTCTTCGCTGTTAGGTAATATGGTGAATATTTTTATTTGTGTGTACTTATTTGTGTGTCCTGGGGCCCCTTCACCCGAGGCAGGCCAGGAGGCTCCCGAGACGGCCCCCGGAGGGCCGCCAGGAGAGCCCCAAGAGGCCGACATCCGGAGTTGCCTGAAGCGCCTGTCTGCAGAGGCGTTCGGCATGTTGTCGAGAACCTGGGTGCGGGAGTCCTTGGGCCTCCCTTTGGCCTCCCGTGGTCTCCTGTGGTTTCTTGCTGCAGCTTGCTGATTTTGTTCCGCCCTGGCATTGTATGCCGTGGTCACTCTCGGTGGCTCCGTCGGTGCCCCTCTCCCTGGCCCGCGTGTGAGGTTGTCTGGGGTCTTTTGCCGCACGGGCATGCTCGCCGTTCTCGCCGTTTCGGGCTCCCGACGCTGCAGGCCAGCCCAGGAGGCCCTCCCTTACGATCGCCCCGAGACGGCCCACCAGGCCCTCAGGAGGGCCCCAAAGACTGCCCAAAGGGCCCTGAAGACTGCCCATCACAGCCCGAAGAGGGGCCCAGCCAAGACGACCCCCAACCAAGACGACCCTACGCCCCAACCAGGACGGCCCAACCAAGACGACCCAACCAAGACGGCCCAACCAAGACGGCCCAACCAAGACGGCCCAACCAAGACGACCCCCAACCAAGACGGCCCTACGCCCCAACCAAGACGGCCCAACCAAGACGACCCAACCAAGACGACCCACCCGACGTGTCGCACCCTACGCCCCAACCACGACGACCCCCGAGGCCGCCGGCGGGGCCCCGAGAGGACCCCCCGAGGCCCCAGAAGGCGCCCGGCATGCCCAAGTCGGGCGCCAGACATCGGGCCCCAGGAGAGCCCCATCGGCGCCCCGGGTGGAGACCAGATGTTCGACCACGCGCGCGCCGAGGCCATCGAGGCATTCGTGTCCCTGCCTCGTATCGTGCCCCCCTTCTCGTTCCCTTGCCTCTCGCTCCACGCGCCTCGCTCCTCGCCGCCCTCTCCTCGCTCCTCGCCTCTCTCTCTCGCTCTCTCTCTCTCTCTCTCTCCTCGCTCTCTCTTTCTCTCTCTCTCTCTCTCTCTCCCTCCTCGCTCCTGGCTCCTCTCTTCTCAGTCCTCCTCGCTCCTCCCACCTCTCCTGGCACCATCGCTTCTCCCTCCTGGCTGCTGGCGCTTGCCCCCCCCTCTTCGGCTCTACCTCATCCCTCCTCTCCTCTCTCTTTCCTCGGCCGTCGCTCCTCATTTCTCGATCCTTGCTCCTCGCTGATCGCTTCTCGCTTTCCCCACCTTCCCCTCGACCCTGACACCTCGCTCCTTACGCCTCATTCCTCGGTCCACGCACGAGCTGCAGGTTGCGTCAGCTAGCACGGGAACCAAGAAGCAGCACTCTGCAGCCACAAGCGGCAACATGCGAACAGCAGCAGCAGTCCGCAACAAGCAGCGACAGCACACAGCAAAGGCAAGCAGCAGCAGCAGCATGGGCGAGCTGGAGCAAAACGTCTGCCTGCAGCAGCACACTGCAGCTGCAGGCAGCAACAGCAGAGGCGAAGTCCGGCCCAACGTCAGCACTGACGCATCACTGCCCTGGCCCGATGTGCCATCTCGGGCAGAATCTTCGTGGCCGGCAGGCCACCAGCACGAGACGGCTGCAACGCTGGGGCCAGCCAGTGCGAGCAGGGCGCACGCTGGCCGCCTGTTGTGGCGGCGCTGCCGAGCGAGATGTGGGAGGCGAAGCCGGATGCCGACATCATCTCTCTGGCGTCATGTCGCCTCCGAGGCGGGAATGAATACACGACCACCGCCTGGAGGGTCGGTTTTCGGAGCCTCGGCAGGCAGTGGATGTGGACATCTTCGGGCCCCAGGGGGGGCTGAGATGATTATATCCAAATCCGCCGCCCGCTGGGGCACCAGGATGTCGGTTCCCAGGCGGCGGACATGGATAAATCCCCGCCTCGCATCTCTGGGACGGCGAGCAGCCACAGCGGGCTCCGGAGGTGCTCGGCCGCGGAGGCGGAGGCGGAACAGCTGAAGGAGCGTGCGTCCCGGCTGCTGGCCAGGCTCTCCGAGGAGCAGCAGCGGCGCGAGGCGGCGAGAGGCGACGCATCCGCCGCGAGTGTCCCGCTGCCCTGGACATCCGCGCCCACGTGGCATGTGGCAGGGCGTGCCGTCGCGTCCCCGCGACCCTTAAGACCCGTGCCCAGATGGCACGCGGCGGGGCGCGCTGGACTTCCCCGCCTCCTCTTGTCTTCCTCCCTTCCTTGCCTTCCCCCTCCGCCCCCTCCTGCTGCCCCCCTCCACTATGCCTCTGGATTGGTTGCGCTGCTCGTCGCCATCGAGCTTCTCCAGACAAGATGCCAGCCCGAGGCAGGAGCAACAGGGGAGTGGGCATATCGCGCTGGCCCACCCCCAGTCAGCATCCGGACATCTCCCTGTGCCACCCTCCCCGTTCTCTCGTACCTATCCCCCTTTGTCTCTCCTCGAAGCAGGCACGTGTGAGAAGGCGATAAGTGGCAGCGGAAGCTGCGGGTGACGGGAGAAGCAAGGCAAAACATATTTCGACAGGCGTCCGGCGACCACCTTGCATCTCCTGCTTGCGGCAAGCTGCCAGGTTCGCTGAGTCGCTGGCGGATTGGCGGAGGACCCCCAGACTCCGAAGCCGGGCGGCTCCAGCACCGCAGCCCGTGTGTCATGCAGGTCGCCAGCGCCAGCCCCCCAAACATGTGCGGAGTCTCGGACGCTTTTTCCCTTCTGCTGGGGAAAGCCCGCGGCGGCTGCAACCACTGGCGGAATGCGCCCAAAAAAAAGAAGGAGGATAAGGATGAGTAGCAGAGGAGGAGGAGGAGGAGGAGGAGGAGGAAGAGGAGGAGGCGGAGGAGGATGACGAGAAGGAGAGAGGAAAAGGAAGAGTGGAGGAGGAGGAAGAGGAAGAGGAGGAGGAGGCAGAGGAGGAAGCGGAGGAGGAGGAGGGGGAGGGGGAGGGGGAGGAGGAGAAGAAATGTTCAGGAGGTTATGGAGGAGGAGGAGGAGGAGGAGGAGGAGGAGGAGGAGGTGGAGGTGGAGGTGGAGGAGGTGGAGGAGAAGGAGGGGTAAACCCCTCCCCGAAGGGGAAGAAGGGGGGGTTGGAAGAAGAAACGTTCTAGACCACCTCCGCCCAGAGGGCTGGTGGCATTTTGAAAGGACCTACGACAAGGGCATGTGGAGAGATGGCTTCTCGCAATAGCGTTGAGTCCGTCGCCCGTGGTTTACACGGGTCGTTTTCCTCCTCCTCCGCCTCCTCCGCCTCCTCTTCATCGTGCTCCTCCTCATCATCCCATCATCTTGCGTCTCCTCGTCTTCCTGTTCCTCCTCCTCCACTGCTCCTCCTCATCCAGCCGGTCTCGCAGCCGTTCTGGCTCTGGCCCGCTCCCCCGCCCCCTGCGCGAGAGGCCGCCCGCGCCTGATCCCCCCCCCGCTCCGCGCCCCCCGCCCCGCCTCGGCTGGCGCTGCTGCGAGGCTCCTGGGGGAATGGCCTCCCCCCTCTTCCCTCCTGCCCTGCCTCCTCCGTCCTTCTCCCTCCTCCCCTCCTCTCTCCCTCCTCTTCTCATCCCTCCTCCCCCTCTCCTCCCGTTCCGTTCCGTTCCGTTCCTCCCTCCTCCCCTCCATTCTCCCTTCTCCTCCCTTGCCCCCATCCTCCCCTCCCTTCCCCCCCGTCGAGGGGCATACGGGGGAGAGGGGAGGAGTCGGAGGAGGGAGGGGGTGAGAGCGGGGGAACGGGGGCGGGGAAGGAGGGGGGGTGTAAGCGAGGAGGAGGGAAGGGAGAGGGTGGGAGACGGGGCAGAGGCGCCGAGGAAGGGCAGAGTGGCGGATAGGGACAGATGCAAGCTATGTTCGCTCGCACTATATCTGGCATCCTACCCATCCGAGCCATTCCGACGGGTGTCCTCGCGGACCAGGATCCCCAGCATGACCCCATGGCTGTCATGCGCAATCAGGAAGGGGAGCTGTGTACATTGGAGGAGGAGGAGGAGGAGGAGGAGGAGGAGGAGGAGGAGGAGGAGGAGGAGGAGGAGGAGGAGGCGGAGGAGGTGGATGAGGATGAGGAGGAGGAGAGGGAGGAGGAGGGAAAAGGGGGGAGGAGGAGGAGGTGGGGACGAGGAGGAGGAGGAGGAGAGGAGGAGGAGGAGGGGGGAGAGGAGGAGGAGGAGGAGTGGATGAGGAGGAGGAGGAGGAGGAGGAGGAGGAGGAGGAGGAGAGGGAGGAGGAGGAGGAGGAGGGGCGGGAGGAGGAGGAGGAGGAGGAGGAGGAATTACCAGGAAGAAGAGGAGGATGGAAGAGTAGGGGCAGCAGCGGCAGCAGCGCCAGGACCAGGAGCAGGAGGAGCGGGAGGAGCTGAAGGACCAGGGGAAGGCGGAAGAGGGGAGAGGAGGGGGGCGACCACGACGAGGTAGGAATCAGATCCAGAATTGTGGCCCGCGCGTGAGCGAGAGCGCCAGTCTGCACGATGGGAGCAGAGCGCCGATCCTTGACTTAGGCCAACGCTGCGGCGGGAACTTCTTTTTGAACCACGTAAAGACAACGTTCCGATCCAGACAAATACCTATAACATGACATGCGTTCAGATCCTGTGTGTGTGTGTGAAAACGGTACGGAAGAGAGGCGGGCCCCCAAAAACACGGATTCGGGGCAGAAGGGGGGCGGCATTTCTGTTCCCTGAGCGGTGCTTCCACACGCGGTCTCTGATGTGTGTGTTGATCGGCAGCTCGGGTATGCCCAGGTTTCGCTCGGTGGGCGCCTGCTGGCGCCTCGTAGGCGCGCGGTGCTTCCACACGCGGTCTCTGATGTGTGTTGATCGGCAGCTCGGGTATGCCCAGGTCTCGCTCGGTGGGCGCCTGCTGGCGCCTCGTAGGCGCCCCGTGTGCTGGCTGGGTGCGCCGGGGTTTCGCCTGGGGGGCGGCCGTGGGCGCCCGATGGGCGCCCCGCGCTGCTTGCAGCACAGCGCTTGCACCGCACAGCCTGCACACGCTCGCCCACGGCCCGCAGCGTGCGCCGCGTAGGCCGCACCGCGCAGCCTGCACCACGCTGCCTGCAACAGACAGCCTGCGCCGCACACAGGTTGCACCACACAGCCTGCACCACACTGCTTACGGTAGGTTCGTGTCGTGTCGACCGGCGGCGACCCCGCCAGCGGCGTTCAACCTTGAACGCCGCGGGCGACCCAGAATCGTTCGATGTGGAACGATTTGGACGTTTCGGAAACGGCCGATCGTTCAAGGTTGAACGATCCCCGCGGTGTCAGAAACCAACGCCGGGGTCGACACGACGCGAACCTGCCGTACACCACACCGCCCGCACCACGCAGCGCACATCACGCAGCCTGCACACCCAGATGGCAAGAGCTCACTGCCCGAGGCTCGCGCCGGCCAGCACGGAGCAGCCGCGGAGCGCCCGGCGACGACGATCAGAGGCGACGATAGGGGCGAATAGCCCAGGGGAGAGCAATGCCATGTATGCAGGTGCGCCGATGAGCTATGTCTTCGAAAAGGCTCCGGGGCGAAGGCGTGTGATGCCCGCCCCTGGGCTGTTCGCCCCTATCGTCGCCGCCGAGGGGAGGAGAGCAGGACGCGAGGTCCCGGGGTGCGGGAGGGCGCACGGCCGCGGAGGCAGATGGACGCGCTGAGGGCCCTGCCCACGCCCGCGCTGGCGGGCCTCGCCGTCGTGCTCGGGCTGCTGTGCGTGTGGTCGGTGCTGCGCGGGCGCGGGCGCCCGCCGCCGGGCAGGCTGAGGCCGCACGGCAGCTTCGAGGACGAGGACCTTGGCCCGGCACGCTTGCAGCGGAGGGGAGGGGGAGGGGGGGAGGAGGAGGTGGCGGGGGAGACGAAGGAGGAGGAGGAGGAGGAGGAGGAGGAGGAGGAGGAGGAGGTGGAGGAGGAGGAGAGGAGGAGGAGGAGGAGGAGGAGGAGGAGGAGGAGGGGGAAGGGGGAGGGGGGGGGGGGGAGGAGGTGGCGGGGGAGGCGAAGGGCCAGTGGGGGGGGGGGGGAGAGGGACGAGGAGGAGGGGGGAGCAGGAGGACAGCACGTATTCACAAGGATTAGAAGGAGAGTTTCTGTTGTGAGCCGTGCGTCTCCGACAACAGGACCCTGCCAGCACCGACGCGATGGCGGAGCGGCGGCGGGACTTCTCTCGCATCTCAGGGCAGCCGAAACCACAAGAGGCGGAGGAGGAAGAGGAGGGAAGGAGGGACGGAGAAAGGAAGGGAGGGAGGGAATGAGTTAGGAAGGGAGGGAGAGGGAGGCGGAGGAGGAGCAGGAGGAGAAGCAGGAGGAGAAGCAGGAGGAGGAGGAGGAGGAGAAGGATGAGGCATAGCAGTGCCACCATGAGACTGAGCAGGAGGAAGATGGGGGAGGAGGGAGGAGGGGCGGCTATGAGGAGCAGGCAGAGGATGAGGATGGGGATGAAGGAAGAGGGATGCTATGACGATGATGATGATGATGATGATGATGATGATGATGATGATGATGATGATGATGTTGATGTTGATGATGATGATGATGATGATGATGATGATGATGATGACGGTGGTGGTGATGATGATGGTGATGGTGATGATGCTGATGATGAAGATGATGATAATAATGATGGCGATGATGATGAGGAGGATGGTGATGGTGATGATGATGAATATGATGATGGAGATGCTGATGAGGATGGTGATTGTGATGGTGATGATGCTGATGATAACAATGCTGATGATGGTGATGATGATGATGATGCTGCTGATGGTGATGATGATGGTGATGCTGAAAATGATGGTGATGATGATGATGAAGATGATGATGATGATGATGATGATGATGATGATGATGATGATGAGGATGATGATGATGCGGATGGGGATGTGGATACGGATCATGATGCTGATCATGATGAGGAGGATGACGATGGGGATGAGGCTGAGGATGAGGATGGTGATGATGATGAAGATGCGGATGTGGATGGGGATGATGTGGTGGCGATGATGATACTGATGATACGAACGCGGATGCTGATGCTGCTTATGAGGATGATGATGATGCTGATGGTAGTGGTGGTGGTGGTGGTAATGACGATAATGGTGATGGTGGTGATGGTGGTGGTGGTGATGATAATGATATTGGTGATGATGATGATGATGATGATGACGATGATGATGATGATGATGATGATGATGATGATGGTGATGATGATGATGATGATGATGATGATGATGATGATGATGATGGTAACGAGGAGGAGGAGGAGGATGTTGCTGATAATGATGGTGATGGTGATGGTGGTGATGATGTTAACTAAGAGTCTGATGATGCTGATGCTGATTATGCTGATGATGCTGATGATGCTGATGATGTTGATGATGATGATGCTGATGATGATGCTGATGAACATGATGATGATGATGAGTATGATGATGACGATGAAACATGATGATGATGTTGATGATGATGGTGATGATGATGCTGATGATGATGATGACGATGATGATGATGATGATGATGATGATGATTGATGATGATGGTGGGTGGGGGTGTGGTGGTGGGTGGTGGCGGTGGGGTGGCTTGGCGGGTGGTGGTGGTGATGAAAAAGGAGGTAAGGTGAGCGGGGGGGGAGGATGGTGGAGGAGGGGTTGAGAGGAGTGGAAAGGGGTAGAGTAGAGTAGGAGGAGGAGGAGGAGGAGAGGGGTGGAGAGGAGGAGGAAAAAAGGAGGGAGGGGGTTGAGAAGGGAGGGAGGGAGGAAGAGAGGAGAGGAGGAGGAGGAGGGGGAGGAGGTCGCAGGGGGACGGGCGACAAAGAAGGAGGTTGTCACGAAGAGATGGGATGAGGAGGCAAAAGGATGAGGAAGGGGGAAGAGATGGAGGTGGAGTGGCAGATGAAAGGGAGGAGGAGGTGGAGGTGTGTAGGAGGAGGAGGAGTGGAGGAGGAGGAGGAGGAGGAGGAGGAGAGGAAGGAGGAGGAGTGAGGAGGAGCGGAGGAGGAGGAGGAGGGGAGGAGGAGGAGGAGGAGGAGGTGGAGGGAGGAGGAGGAAGCGAGGGAGAGTGGAGGCTTGGACGGAGGAGGTAGGTGGAGGAGGAGGAGGAGGAGGAGGAGGAGGAGGGCGGCGAACCTCACCATTCTTGTGGCCTTGTCTGCCCTGAGCATCGCGGCCTCCAAGCGCGACATCTGGGTGTTCACCGACGAGATCAGGCGCCTTCTATGACGCTCCTCTTCTGTTCCCCTCAATCTTCCCTTTCCCCCGCCCCCTCTCCCGCTCCTCCTCCCTCCATCCCCCACTCCCTCCATCCCCCCTCTCCTCCCTCCCCACCTTCCCTCCCTCCCTCCCTCCCTTCTCCCTCCCTCTCTCCCTCTCTCCCTGCCCCTCCCCTGCTCCCCCTTCTCCCGCCGCCCCCGCCCTCTCGACCCCCTCTCCCCCTCCACCGCCCTCCCCCCTTCAATCCCCCGCCCTCCCTCCGCACGCCCCGCGGGCAGGGCCGGGGAGGGCGGGGCCAGCGGGGCTGGCGAGAAGTGGGGCCTGCGTGCCGGCCGCAGGCGCCCGGGCACCGCGCTGCCGGTGGACCTGCCAGAGTCGGGCGGCGATCCGGAGCAGGCGGGCGGGGAAGCCGCCATTGGGCCCCGCTGGTCAGATGAGGAAAAGGTTCGGAGGTTGATAGACCTCCTACCCTGACACGTCGATTAGTGAATTGGTTGTTTTCGTCGGTTCGCGAGAGGGCGTCGCGGCCGTCATTTTTGCGGGTCCAGCTCCGTCGGTTTCGGTCCTAGGCCGTTCTCACTAAAGGTAGGTTTACTAAAGGGAGGTTTGTCCACCGCCGAAAGGTACCCATACCGCTACCCTCCGCCCGTTTTCCCCTTTTTGAGCCTTCTCTGAGGCCCTCGTCGCCACAGTCGGATTCGCCTCGAGATGCTGGTCAGAACGCACCCCGGGAGAGGTCCAGGGAGTAGCGGTATCGGCACCTTTTGGTTTCCCCAGCTGGGGGGCTGGGGCTTTGCAGGCCGGGGCTTTGTCTCAGAGGTGGCCCATGCTCCAAGGGTGTGTAATTACGCAACGTGTTCTTTGCCTCGCGCTTCATGCTGACGAGGCGCTCTTGCAACCGTTCGGGTCTCGGCCTTGGTCAGTGCACTTCCTTCGGCTGTAAGGATGGGAGTAGGCCGTATAACGAGTATTGGCTCGGTGCCTGGTTTTGTTTGCTGCCCGAGGTAGGAAATGGGTGATCGCAGGCGCGACCAGGGAGACTATTCCCAGGAATATCTCCCAGCGTAAGTAATTCCTCGATGCGAAGGGACGCTATGTACTCCTAGATTGCACGTTGGATGTTCGAAGCTCTTGCACGATTGGTCTCTACACTTTCCTGAAGGGGAAGTTTCATCGCGTATCGTATTCAAGACAGCGTGTCCTCTGACGAGGTTGAGCCAAATTCGCTTCACATGACGCGTGTCTTCACTTATGCTACCAAAGTCAATGGGGACTGCGCAGGCAATTGCAGGAAACAGTATCAGCAACGTGGATTTGCGGGAACGTATTCTCTCGGCAGCTTGAGGACGGCAATGTAGTCCCCCAGTTTCCGAACCATGAATCGTGCATGTCTCGTCGTCAAGCAGGTGGGCATACCGGGCGGCGTGCCGCTATGTCGTGGTGGCCGGTGGGGTCTTTCGTGGCCTGACGTCTTCGGTGGAACACCTGTCTCACCAGAGTCGAAGAGCTGGCCAGCACATCCCCAGGGACCTCGTGACCTGGGGCGGTCTCGCGCAGTGACGCGAGCCGTGGTGACCTGCGATCGGGCTCTCCTTCCCTCCATGCGGAGGTTAGTCAGGCGGACCTCGATGAGGATGTCTCGTGGTTGAAGGCGGCGGTGGTGTCACGGGATGGTGACGTGGGAGTGGGAGGGGTGAGGGGGGGAAGGGGTGGAGTTCCTGCTTGCTCCTCCCTCCCTGTTCCTCCTGTTCCTTGTCCTTCTCCTCCTCCTCGCCGTCATCCTCGCCATCCCTCATTATTTTCCTTAGATTCGCCATTCATTCTCCAATGTTGTCCCTCTTCCTCTTTCTCCGCTGCGTGACTCTATATCCCGTTACTTCCCCGTCTCCCTCAGGCGGGAAGGATCGCCACCCAGAAGCTCAAGTTCTGGCTGCAGGGCGAATTGGGCAAAATCGACGGGGCGATCGACTTGGGCATGACCTCGCAGTGGCCCCTGGCGGGCCTCATCCATCCTCCATCCTCGTCAATGCTCCTCCTCCCCTCCTCTTCCTCCTCATTCTTATCAGCTTTACTGTCCTGCCTTTTGACCTACCCCGTGTACCATCCTCGTCCTCCTCATCCTCCCTTGGTGGACCGGCTGGTGTACTTCATCAGTGCCAGCCCCGGCTTCGATTTCGTCATGAGGAGCGGGCGGGCGAAAAGCGGCACGAGATGCCGTGCTCTGTCGGCGGGGGCGTTTGCTTCCACCTTCCCACTCCGCCTCCCCCCATCCTCGTTGTGCCTCCCTCGCCTCCCCTCCGCTTCCCCGCCCCTGCCTTTCGCCCCCTCCACTTCCCATCCCGTCACTTCCTTTTACCTTTCTGCTACTTCTCCTTCGCCATTTCCCCTTCCCACCCCCTCCCCCCTTTTCTTCCTCCCCTCCCCAGCCCTCCCTCCTGCCTCACCTTCGCTGCCCTGCTACGCCCGCGATGAAGCGCAGCACGTACCGTGTTCAATGCGTCTGTGCGCATATTCTGCAGGTTGGTCCGGCACGCGTTGGTCCACGTTTTTCGGCGAACGCTTCGCGCCAGGCCTGCGCTCTCAATCTGCGCGCTGAGCTCCGTGCCGACACGCTGCGGGCTGCGTGTGGCGTACCGGGGCAGCCAAGTGCCTCGCCATCCCCGTGCCCCTCGTTCCCCCGCCCGCCCGCCGCCTTGTCCCCTGCCTCCCCCCCCCTCGTCCCCTCGTCCCCACGTCCCCACGTCCCCCTGCCTCTTCCCCCTCGTCCCCTCGTTCCCCCGCCCGCCCGCCCCCATCCCTCCCGCTCGTGCTGCGCCGCCCCCTCGTCCCCTGCCCTTCCCCCCCCCCTTCGTTGCCGTTTCCGCTTGTGCTGCGGGCGTGGGAGTCTGCGCGCTCGGCGCAGCCTGCGGACGGCCGTCCTCGCTGGCTGCGAGGAGGAGGAGGAGGAGGATTAACGCCACAGGCTCTGTCCTAAGTTTACACCACGTAAAAAGGAGGAGGAAGAGGAGGGAGTGTCGGAGGAAGAGTGGGAGGGTAAGGGGCGAGGAAGAGGAGGATGATGATGAGGATGAGGAGGAGAACACATATGGTGATGGTAATGGAGGTGACAATAACGAAAATGCATGTGATGATGGTTGTGGTGATAGGTGATGGTTAAAGGGGGGGGATGGTTCATGGTTATAGTTATGGTGATCGTGAATGTGATGATGCTGATGATGATGCTGATGATGGTGAATGGGTTATACAGGGTGCCGAAGTAGGATTGATCGTGGAATCGATGGCGATGATGCTGGTGATGGCGGCAAGGATGATGAGTTTCGTAATGATGATGATGATGAGGAGGACAGTGATCGCGATGGTGATGGTGATGGTGACGAGTTGTAAGATGACGATGGCGATGGTTAGGATAGGCAGATAATAATGATAGTGATAGGGGGGGAAGGTGGAGGAGCAAAAATGGAGGAAGAAGAGGAGGAGGAACGGGAAGAAATGGAGGAGGAGGAGAAGGAAGGCAAACAGGAGCATGGAGGAGAACGAAGAGGCGCCGTGAGCTGGGGAGCAAGAGAAGGAGCGGGAGGAGGAGAAGGAGGAGCAAGAAGAGGCGGAGTGGGAGGGCGGGGCGGTTTTCTTGTGTTGCTGTCCGTCCGCTGGCAGGCATAAGGTGCAGCCCATGATCATGCAGGCCAAGTGCCCCGCCTCTCCACCTTCTCCCCCGCCTCCTCCGCCTCCTCCTCCTCCTCCTCCTCCTCCTCCTCCTTGGCATGGCATCGCACACAGTGAAAAAAAAAAACTCCTCCTCATCCTCCTCCAGCTCCTCCTGATCTGATCCTCCCCCCTTCCTTCTCACTCTGTTATGTAGGCCGTTAGGGCTCACGAGACCGATGAGCCCGGAGGGCTCTTGCAGCTAACATTTCATATCACACCCAGCGCTTCAGATTTTCCGTGGCTCCTCCGCACACTGCCGTTTTGCCTTTCCTGGCGGTTGACCTCGGGCTCAAATTGCGACACCACCAAGCATGTCCCAATGCTATGGACGATGCTCGCTTCCTCCCCCCGTGGTTGGCACCTTAGAAGATAAGGCTGGCATCTGAGAAAACGTTGGATTTGCACCCAAAGGCACCTAATTGCCTGAAGAAGGATCATGCAGCCCCGATGTTGGCCGCGGCATCGTTGGCAAGAAGATCTCGCTGCTGCGCACTCTCGCCAAGCCGACGGAATATTCGCAGCCCCTTCTTTTTCACCGTTACGGTGGACGTGTTGCCATCGTTGCTGCTCACAGTGTTGAGCGACATCCTGCAAGCTGCTGTCCTTCCAGCTGCTGAACTTATGCCGCCCGCCAGGGCGCAATTCTGTCGCTGGGGTTCTTGATGGCGCCACGGTCGACCTGAACGAGCTCGCGTCGGATCAGGACTCTACTTGTTCACCTTCTCGATGGACTAACTGTTTTGGTTTCGGCGTGACCCAGATATCCCCGCCTCCGGCCTCATCGACAGCGCCACGTGAGGGCACGATGCGCGTGGTCGAGGCGTTGATCCAGATTTTTCTAGTGGTCGTTGGTGGGCCCCGTGACGCACGTCCGCCTGAGCATGCAGATGCCGATGGTGAGCCTTGTGACCCAGACGCGGCAGAAGAACCTCAGCCTTCTTCACCGTCTTGCTCCCGGCAAGGCTATGGGCCTGTCTGCCGTTCAACTGACGTCTGGACAGATCCTCACAGACCCAGCGCTGATGGGCGAGGAAATGTGGAAACATTGGAGCCACATGCTCGCCCCCGTGGCATCGATTCCGCTCTCCGTGCTAGGTGGCTGCAGGAGGACGCTGAGTTCAGGGAGCCGCACAGCGGCGGTCAGGGCCCGGCCTTCCCGCGACTCCGAAAGCGACACATTGTGCACGCCATCAAGAACTTCAATAACTCCGCTCCTGGCCCCGATGGGGCCAGCTTGTTCCCCACATCCTGAGTGGGCTTCTGGTTTTCTTTGGACACCCCGAGCAGGGACAGGAACCAATTCACATCATCATCATCATCATCATCATCATCATCATCATCACCATCATCATCATCACCATCACCATCACCATCACCATCATCATCCCATCATCACCGTCGCCACCATCATCACCATCATCATCGTCATCGCCATCATCACCATCACTGGCATCAGCAGCATCAGCAGCACCATAACACTATCACGCACACACTCACTCACTCACTCACTCTCTCAATGACTCACTCTCTCACTCACATACACACACACAAGGTCACACTCATAGTCAGGAGGTCTCGAGCGGGAGCCTCGTCTGTGAAGGGATCTCACGCGGGAGACTCCTCCGTATTGGGCCCGCAGCTCATGTTGGTAATCCGAGTGGGTCGTATTCAAACTTGTATTTGTCGTCATTTCTGGGCCCCTCAGGCCTGAATATAGAGGAAGTGTCAAGCGGGAAGTCCGTTTGTGAGTGAACATCGACGAAGTCCAAGGCGGTTGCCCCTTCAATATTGGGCCCACAGCTCATGTTAGTAATCCGAACGGGCCGCCTTCAATGTTGTAATTGTCGTTACTTTTGGGCTCCTCAGGCTTGTGTTCGAAGGAAGTATCAAGCGGGAGCCTCGCCTCTGAGTGAATTGCGAGGAAACCTCAGGCGGGAGCCCCCTCCATATGGGGCCCGCAACTCATGTTGTTTATCCGAGCGGGCCATCCTCAAACTTGTAACTGTCGTCACTCTTGGGCTCATCAGGCTTGAACATGGAAGACGTATCAAGCGGGAGAGTAGTGTGTGAACGAAATACGAGGATTCTCAGGCGGGAGTTTCCTCCCTATGGGGCCCGCATTTCATGTTGGTAATCCGAGCGGGGTATCTAGGGGGGCACGTGGGAACCCTACCCCTACCCCCCCACGATTTCTGAGGGGGGGGGGGTCACTTCGCTCGGGTGCTCCCGAACGAGGTGAACCCCACCGTCCGCCTCAGAAATCGTGGGGGGTAGGGGTAGGGTTTGCACATGGCCCCCTGGTATCCTCAAACTTGTAACTGTCGTCACTTTCCCTGAGACTTGAATATGGGAAAAGTATCCGGTGGGAGCTGAGTATCTAGCCGTGTGTCGGGGATTTTCCCGGAGGATCGGCTCGTCCGGGGCGAGCGCTCGCAACGTGTGTCGTCTTCTCCCTTGGGGAGTTTTCCCGTAGGTGCGGCTCGTCACGGTGGTAGGGGGGAGTTGGGAAGGTGTGTGCTGCCGGCGCTCCTCGTTGCCACGTGTGCTGTCGCCGCTCCTCGTCGCCACTTTTCCTTCTCTTGCTGCTGGCGCCCCTCGTCGCCACTGCCAGCCTCCTGGGACGCGGGCGCCGTCGTCATTCCCGGCGGGTTGGGAAGTGCACCCGCAGGTCGGGCAGCACCTTGCTCATCCCCGCAAGTCGGGAAGTGCACCCGCAGGTCGGGCAGCACTTCGTTCCACCTTTATGTTTTCACAGGGCTACTCGTTCGGCACATTATGATGAGGAAGGGAAAGAATTGGAATTGAGGAGGACGGCGGTCGGGCGCAGGGGGAAACCCTTGCGTCCGAGCCGGGGGGGGAACCCATTCTCGGCCGAAGCGGGCGCAGGGGAAAAACCCTTGCGTCTGGGGCGCCTATGGTAACGCATCGGCGGCCGAATCGGGGGCAGGGGGAAACCCTTGTATCTGGGGCGGCGGTGGTAACCCATCATCGTCCGAATCGGGCGCAGGGAAACCCCCCTGCGTCCCGGCCGGGCGTGGCATTCCATCTTCGACCGAATCGGGGACAGGGGCTAGCCTTTGTCTCCAGGTTGGCGGCGGTAACCAATCGTCAGCCGAATCGGGCGCAGGGGGGAGCCGTTGCGTCCGAGCTGGCGGTGATAACCCATCGTCAGCCGAATCGGGCGCAGGGGGGGAACCTTACGTCCGGATTGGGGGTGGTAACCAATCCTCAGCCGAATCGGGCGCAAGTTGTGAACTTTACGTCCCGGCTGGCGCTTGTCATCGACCGGCGGCCGAACGGGGCGCAGGGGGAACCCTTGCGTCTGGGACGCGGGCGGTAACCCATCCACGCCCGAAGCCAGGCCTCCACATCACCGCCTTGCGTGCTCGTGGGCAAGGGGCCATTAGCGCAATTTTTTTTGTTGGGCGGTCGGGTCTTCGGTTCCGGGGGCTTCCTCCGCGCGGAAAATCACGCGAGCGAGAGAAAAGCCCTGGAACGAAAGAAAAGTGACGCATTTGCTCCTGCTTGGCTAAGGCGGAGCAGAAGAAAAGTGACGCTCTTGCTGGGCTAGGGCGGATCGTGAAAGACCCACGTGGTGCAGAAGATCGTCTTCCCAGTGGTGGAGTATTTGTGGCCCTCGTTGGCGCCGGACAGGGGCGCCTTGATGCTCGTGGCCTTCTCGAACGCGCAGGCGAAAAACATTGCAACGAAGACTGTGAAGGCCAGAGCGCTGCACAACGCCTGTGCCCTGCGAGCCCAGAAGTCCATCAGCGCGAAGATGATGCCAGCAGGGGGCATGCAGAAGAGGTTGAAGTGGTTGTGGGAGCACGTCCGCGTCTTTGTCATCGAGGAGGTGAGCATGGTGGCGGCAGCTCTGTACACCGTGCTGGACATCCGCGCCTGCCACAGTCGCGGTGGCACGCACAACGCGCAGGAGTTCACTTACAAGAGGCCGCATCATCATGTCAGACGCGTCCCCATCGCGTTGCACCTCGGCGACTTCCTGCAGTGGAAGCCCGCCGCAGCATCGGGCCCCTCACGGACGTGAGCGAGGTCCTGCACGACGGGTCGTACAAGTACGCGGAGCTGCCGACGGTGGAGATTCAGCGCGCCGTCGACGCATTCTCTCAGACCCCCTGCGTTTTCGAGCTGAAGGGCACGAGGCGCTTCGAGCACGGGGGCCCTCTGATCGCGGTTTTGGGCAGCACGCGTGAGGGCGAGCCCTTGCCACCAGAGATCTGGTTCGCCTGGGGGAAGACGTTGGCCTCGGACAAACGCGGCGTCCTGGGCCCTCGGCGCCAGCACGAGAATTTCCAGCTCGGCTACGGCATGGGCATCTATTGCGGCGTCTGGGCGTGCCCGTCGTTTTCCAGCAGGCCGTGGACCAGCGCAGCGCGGTTCAAGGCGACCCAGGCGCGGGCGGGCGCCTCCTGCACGTCCCGAACATGCACAAGACAGGGGACATCCACGGCGCGCTGCCAGCACGCGTCGGCACGGTGGTTCGGTTCACGGCCGCGCAGGAGGGCTCGAAGAAGAAATTGGGGCTCGCGCAGGAGCGCCGGGCCACCATCGCGCCCTTCGAGTTTCACCCAGACGACGAGCGGGACTGCGAGGAGCGCGCGCCAGGCCAGTTATTTAGCCCCTGCTACCTGCCGCGGGGGATCTGGCTGCACGTCCACGGCTCCAAGGAGTCCCCGATCTACCAGGAGGTCGCCGAGGTGCTGCTGCAGGGCGCCGAAGGCGCTGGCGACGACGGCGAGGCCGAGACGCGGGCGAGGAGCTTGCTCCTGTTCAGGCCCAGCGAGCAGGAGCTCACGTGGCAGAGCACGGGGCCGCACGTCGCGCGCCGCTCGGGGTTCACCCCTACGCGCGCGTCGCACCTGACCTCCGCGCTGTCGCCAGATGCTGCGCAGGGGCGTCTGCGCCAGGGATGAGGGCGCTGGTCGCGCGGCCGCGTCGCCCGAGCAGTGGCGGCTGCAGCTCTACGTCACGTTCTCCCGCACCGCGCACATCGGCTGCGGAGCGCGCTGATCCCGCGGCGCCCGCGCCAGAGTTCCTGGGGCGCGCGCCGCCGGCGCGCCCGCGGAAGGCGATCCCGCAGTTCGACGAGATAGCTGAGAGGCGCAGCAGCTCGCGGCGCATCTGCTACCCCCCGCCTGAGCGCGGCCGCGACTAGTTCGAGACCTGCGGGGTTGTCCCACTGGCTGGCCCCCGCGCCCCCAGCGGCTCGCGGGGCTGCCCCAGTGGCCTCGCCCGCGGGACTGCCCCCAACAGCTTCGCCGATCCAGCCATCGGAGGACGTTCCCACGCCGGCCGCGGCGGCAACGGCGCCGACGAAAATCGACGACGACGACGACGACGATCCCCTGGGCAGGAGACAGGCGCGGCGCCAGGGGAGCACGAGCAGGAGGAGGATAATTCAGGGACAAAGAGGACACTGGCGAAGGGGGGGAGGGGGAGAAGCAGGAGGAGGAAAGGAGGAGGAGGGGGGAGGAGGAGGGGGAGGAGGAGGAGGAGGAGGAAGAGGAGGAGGAGGAGGAGGAGGAGGAAGAGGAGGAGGAGGAGAAGGGGAGGACGAGCAGGAGGAGGAAACCCAGGGCGAAGAGGACGAGGAGGAGGAGGAGGAAACGCAATAAAGGGCGAGAGGAGGGCCTCCGCCAAGGCGAAGGGGAACAAGCGAGGGGCAGGCTAAATGGATTCTCGCATGGGGTCCTACTGTCGGAGTAATTCGCTCGGCGCCGCTGCCCGTCTCTGTCCACCGGAATAGTGTTCGACGTCGTGCGGGCCCTCATGGGCGACCTGGATGGCGAGCTCGTGGAGGACGACTGGGCTGAATTCAACGAGAGTTTGCTGCTCCTCCTTCACAAGGTGCCCTCAGGGGCGCTACGTCCAGGGGAAAAGTGCGAACCCGACAACACCGCCTTTGTCGGTCATCGACACCGACAATCGGCTGCTCGCCAGCGCGGTCTGGTATCTCATCGAGCCCGCGGTGGGTTCGAAGGTCGGTTGGATCCAGAAGGAAGTTCTTGGCCAGACGCAGCATGCTGGCCAACATTGACGATATCAAAGAAGCTATGGCGACGATTGCTTGTTCGCGTGCAAAGTGCAAAGGGCGGGGCGTTTTTCTTCGACTTCGCCGCCGCCTTCTCCTCCCCAGAGCACGAAACGACGCTCAGGATCGTTAGGCGGCTGGGCTGGCCCACTTGGCTGTTGAACTTCCTGTCTGCGTTGTACACTTGTAACATCTATACCATGGTGCTTGGAGGCGCTCGGCACTCTAGCTTCGAACTTCGACGGGTCATTCGACAAGGCTGCCCTCTCTCCCCTCTCTTGTTTGCCGTGGCGTCCGATCTGTTGCTCCGTCGGATCCCGCGTCTGATGTAGTCGGCGTGCCTGCGCGGCTACACGGACGATGCGGCCCTGGTAGGCCTCCGCATCATGCAGCACATCGCGATTTACCAGGACGTTTTCGAGGAGTCCTGGTGGAGGCTCTCTGGGCTCAAGCTGAACATTCGCAAGGCAGTTTTCGCGTCGCTCTTCTGGTTCGACCGCGACGAGCTCCGCGCTTGGGTGTCGCAAGCAGCCCCGCTCTGGGGCGCCTTCCTTATAGACGACACGGCAAAATACCTTGGGATGTGGCTGGGCCCAGGGACGGCGCCCATCCCTGGACTTCTCCGTTCGGGAAGCTCCAGGCTCGCGCGCGTCATTGGGTCGGCGTGGGCGCCGGCACGTTCCAAACGATGTTGGCGTACCAGGTCAAGAGCGTGATTGCGCCGCCCTTATCCGAGGCCCGGCGGGGTGGTCACGGTGGAGGCCCTGAAGGACTTGATTTCGCTGCGCCCCCCCAGGGATTTCTTGGACCTGCCGAGCGCTGCGGCGGCGGCTCGGGCGCGCGTGGCGCGCTTCGACAACTCGGCCTACGGCGGGCTGAAAGTCCGCCAGCGCGCAGAAACCCTTCGGATGATCTCGCTGCTGCCCTGCAACCGCGCCCGCGCGGCGGAGCGCGGGGCGCTCATCCAGGATTGCGTCGAATTCCAGTTGGAGGCCGCCACGGAGGCTTCGTCGCGGGCGGAGGCCAAGCAGCGCGCCTCCCCCTCGCTCCTCGACCCGGCGTGCCCCGACGCCTTGAAGGAAAGTTGGCAGGCTCGTGCGACGAGGGTTTTTGAGAACGCTGCGCGCCACTCTGCGGCGGCGCACGTGCGTTCAAAGCTTGATCGCTGGCGTTTGCCCACGCTCCCTGGCCACCGACCGCATGCCCGGGTTCACTTCCTCTCCTTGACTGTTCCTCTTCTCCCGCGTGCCAATTGCGGACGGTCCGGAACGGTTGGTGTACGGTCCGGCGTTTCCAGGGTGCCGCGGGATGTATTTGAGGTCGCAAAAGAGGCGAGGACAGCCTTGAACATTATGCACTATGCAGTTGTTGTCGCAATGTATGCAAGAAACATTTGGGGTTCCCCCGCCTCCCGCTGGAGGCGTGCCCAGGGAACTTTTTTGGCGTCGTCCTCTGCTCTTCGCCTTCTCCGCCCCGCCTACGGGCGGGCTCTGCCGTTGCCTCGGTGGCAGCCCTCCAGGCAATTGGCGCTTCTGCGTTGTACAAAGTGCAGAATGGCCCTCGGCATGGCTTCCCCTGGGGCGATGGTCCTGACGCCTTCCGCGGTTTTCTTCGCGCGGGGATGTCCTGGGACACCCCCGTCTCAAAGTTTGGCCCGCTCTGTATTTAAACAGGCCCCGCGCGGGCTCTTAGCGTTCTTCCTCTTTCCCTTCCTCCCCCCCTGCCCCTCTCGTCCTCTCCCTGGTCGTGGTGCTCGTTCAGCTCCTCGGTAAGACAGTTAGTTTCAGTATCTGCGCACCGCCGCTGGTCGGGCATTCGGGCCTCAGGCCAGCCAGCTTGGAACTGATACGTTCCAGGGATACTTCGTATCAATGGTTTTGTGTTGTCTCCTCTCCTCCCGTTGCCCCCTCCTCCTGCTCCTGCTTTCGCCTCCCCTTGCTCCCGGCGCAACGCCGATACGTTTGGAGTGCGAATTCGTATCGTTATAATTGCTCGAACTTCCGCCCCGCTGCCAGCTTTAGCCGACTGACATCAGGTTTTGAGTCCAGAGTTTCGGCCACGCCCGCTGGACTGGAGTTTCACAGAACTGGTCTTAAACTCTGCTCTCGGTGTGCATGGCAACCTGTGACGCCGCGAAGATTTCGCCGTAAGATGTTTGTATAGTCCTCCTAGAGCAGCTGTTCCCGACCCGTTTCCGTAGCACCTGCAGCCCATTCAGGATGATACGTGTTTGTGGGACTTCGTATCTTTAGGAAGGTGTGCTCATCTCCCCCCTCCTCGCTCCTCGTCCTCGTCCTCGCCTCGTCCTCCTTTCTTCTCCTCCTCTCGCCGGTGTTTTTGTGTGCTTTCTGGGGTGCAGCTGCAGATGAGGCGGCTGGTCAGTCTCTGCCGCGCCTCGCCGAGGAGTGCACGCGTTACCCGGGAGCTGTTGCGGTCGCCCCCTCCCTCTCGATGGTGCCCCGTCGAGGAGGAGGAGGAGGAGGAGGAGGAGGAGGAGGAGGAGGAGGATGGGGATGGTGGTGGTGATCCCTCGTTCTTTCCCCAAGAACAGACGCTGATGGTGATCCCGTCGATGGCGTCGGACTCGACTTCATCGTGCTCGTGCAGGATGGGAGCACGATCGGTGTGCCGCTTGGCGGCTGCTGGTGGTGATCATCGTGGCTCGGGGGACGTATTCTTCTTTCCCTTCGGCCCGCTTCAGCGGCGATTGGTTCCGCATTCAATTGTAGATGGGGCTGCGTTCAGCGACAACCAGCACCCCTGGAAATGACGGGGGCGGCACTCCTAGCATTCTGGATGGTTGGCCATCTCGTGAAGCTGAGCCTCCTCAGGTAAGTCGCGGCAGTGGGCCCTGCGAGCAGCTGGTGGCGCGCGTTCTCTGCTGTCCGACATCGCGCTGGCGACCGACGCCCCTGGCGAGTGCAGTCTTGCACTCAACGGCCTGAGCCTGCACCTCTCCGTGCCCGAGCGGGCCCTGGACGCTGACGGCGAAGAAAGATTGTTGAAGACACTGGGCGCGCAGCTGATCACTAACCAGTCCCTGGAGCGCAGGACGGGCAAGCAAAAACAGCACGGCCTGCAAGGAGGGCCAGCCGAAGAGAGGTGAGGATACAGCCAGGCGCCAGGCCTTGGGTGTCGGCTGGGGGACCCATTCGTGGCCGAGCCCCCCCTTGGGTCAGAGGGGCCCCCCCGTTCCCTGCTCAGCGCTCCTTCTCGTAGCACGCTGACTGTACCATGAGGTCCTGCTTCGCGGACTGCAGGGGCGCCCGCCTGAGGAGACGAGCGGGGACCCGTGCGGACGCCGGAGCGTCGTCCTCCTCCTGCTTCCTCGTTGTGTGATTTCCCGCGCTAGCTGCCCTGACGCTCTCTTGAGTAGCACGTGGTGGCACAGCCCTGCTGCGGTGATCCGCTTCGCTTTTGAATCGTTGTGTCGTCGTCGTTTACAGTAGAACATCAACAATCAACAACAACACCACCAACAACAATCATTCTAAGACTGTTCGCTCTTACTTGCCCGTGTGCCATTCAAAACAAGATCCCCACACCCTCGATACCCGCCCTTTTTGTCTTCGGTCACACCCTCTTTGGGGGGCTCCTTTCTTTTTGCGGGGGGCGGCGGGCTTAGACAGGCGGGCAAATCTGAACGTGCGGACAATCCTTCGTGGGCGTGCATGTGCCCGCCATTGGAATTGGTGTGGGCGCTGCAAGAAGGGGAGGGGGAGAACAAGGGAGAGTGGGAGGAAGGGAGGGGGAGGGACGAAGGAAGAGGGAAAACGCCAGGAGAGAAGGAGCGAAGAGGGGGCGGTTGATTAGAGGCAGAGAGAGAGAGAGAGAGAGAGAAAGACAGACAAGAGAGGTAGAGAAAGAGAGAGAGAGGGGATATATATATATATATATAGAGAGAGAGAGAGAGAGAGAGAGAGAGAGACAAAAAAAAGGAGGGAGGAGGCAGGAGAGGGGAGGGAGAAGGGAGGAGGGAGAGGAGGGAGAGGGGATAGGGCAAAGAGGCATAAGGATGAGGGAAGGGAAGAGGGAGAGAGAAGGGAGGAGAGGAGGGAAAAGGGAGGAGGGAGAGGGAGGAGGAGCAGGAAGGTAAGAGCGTGAACGTTCGAGGAAGTCCTAGGCGAAAGCGCCGTTCCTGAAGGAAGTCTCGGGCGGGAACCCACGACGGGCGGGCGATCCCCTGACGGGCGGGTCGGGCGGGTGGGACATTCAAGCGGGATGCCTGAGTATAGCGAGAGCGCGATTCCGAAGTACATTGTGATGGCGTCCTTGGCGCAGCGTGTTTCCTGAGCGTCGAAAGCGCGATTTCTGAATAAATTGCATGGAAGTCGCAGGCGATAGCGCAATTCCTGAATAAAGTGTAAGGGGTTCTCTGGCGGGAGCGGGGGCTTTGATTTAATTGCTATGAAGTCTCGATTCAATGACTATGAAATCTCAAGCGGGAGCGCCGTTCCGGAGTAAATTGTGAGGAAGTCTCAGATGGGAGCGGGGGTCCTGACTTAATTGCGAGGAAGTCACAGGCGGGAGCACCGATCCTGAGTAAATTGTAAGGAAATCTCAGGCGGGAGCGGGGGTCCTGAGTAAATTTGGAGGAAATCTCAAGCGGGAGCTGTTGTTGTTATCCGGGGGGGCAGGGGCACAGTTTGAGCAGGAAGACCTTCCCTGTCGAAAAACAGTGTGCGAGCGTCGAGGGGCACACTTTGATTGAGACAAAACAATATGCACCGGTGATGGGGGGATCAGCAATAATTGTTTGTCAGAAGCGAGAGTTCAACAGCAGCAGCAGCAGCAACAACGACACAAACAAACAAAAAACTCCGCGCGCGCGCGCGAGGGGCGCGCCCGCGATGGCGGTCACCACGCGGCGGCCCCGGGCGCCCCGAAAAGCCACCAGTGGCTCGGGAGATTGCCTCTGGCGGCCCCCGCCTCGCGGACCTGCGGCGGGCCGCGGCGCGCCGGCGCGCCCCCTCCCCGGGGGGGCCTCTGCCCCTCGGGCTGCCGCGGGGCGGCGTTGGAGGGCGCGCGGCGCGCCTGCCCGCGCAGCACCAGTGCGGTGCGGCCTGGCACGGAGCAGCCGTGGCCTCCGGGGGGGGGGAGGAGGAGGAGGAGGAGGAGGAGGAGGAGGAGGAGGAGGAGGAGGAGGAGGAGGAGGAGGAGGAGGAGGAGGAGGAAGGAGGGAACGGTGGAGGGGGAGAAGGGGGATGATGATGATGATGATGATGATGATGATGATGATGATGATGATGATGATGATGATGATGATGATGATGATGATGATGATGATGATGATGATGAGATGAGATGATGATGATGATGATGATGATGATGATGATGATGATGATGATGATGATGATGATGATGATGATGATGATGATGCTGATGCTGATGCTGATGCTGATGATGATGATGATGATGATGATGATGATGATGATGATGATGATGATGATGATGATGATGATGATGATGATGATGATGATGATGATGATGATGATGATGATGATGATGATGATGATGATGATGATGATGATGATGATGATGATGATGATGATGATGATGATGATGATGATGATGAGGAGGCTGAGGAGGAGGAGGAGGAGGAGGAGAAAGAGGAGGAGAAAGAGGAGGAGGAGGAGGAGGAGGAGGAGGAGGAGGAGGAGGATGAGGAGGCCCTCTGCTCCTCGGGCTGCCGCAGGGCGGCGTCTGAGCGCGCCGTGTGCCTGCTCGCGGCAGCGCCGGCGCGGCGCGGCCTGGCACGGAGCAGTCGTGGCCCGTCGAGTCGGAGCGCGGAGGCGAAGGCGCTGCGCAGGCACCGCACGGGCCTCGAGCTTCGCGGGCTGCCGGCAGCACACTGGCTCGGGAGAGCGTCTCCAGCGGCGCTGCCTCGCGCGGGCTGCGGCAGTGTTGGGTGCGCTGCCTCCGGGAGCCCTGCTGCGCGGGCTGCCGCGGGGCGGTGTGTCTTTGGCCCGCGCTGCATTGGTGCGGCGCGTCAGCGCGACGCCCGTTCAGTGCAGTGTGCCAGCGCGTGGTGTTCGACCAGCCCGCGCGTTCGCCAGACCCGCGGACAAAAGAAGTTGGTGTGGACTGTTCCACGCAGCGTTTCGGTGGTTCGGTGTCTCGGTGATGCGGTGCAGTGAGGCAGCGCAGTGTTTGTTCGCTCGACCTGACTGCATCCAGAGCTCCGAGCTCAACGGACGTGCAGGCCTGGACACGGAACGTGAGGCCGCGCCGCCACATGTTGCTGCCCGCCTCCTCCCGGATGAGGGTCCCCGCGCTCCTGCGCTTGCGAGGCCTACTCGTGCGCCGTGCGATCGCTGCCTGGTCGGAGTGCGCCCTGCGGCGTGAGATGGTGCTGCTCGGCGGCGGAGGCAACAAAAAACAGCGGAAAGGCAAGGGGCGGGCAGTGTACGCACATTCGACGGCGAGCCTCGTCGACGACATGGGCGACCGGAGCCCCCGGATGTATGACGACTAGACGCAAGAGTGCCTTTTCGCCAGAGTGACCTTTGGAACGCGCCCATTGGGGCCCCCCAGTCGCCGAACGCGAGGCGACAGTGGCGTCTTGCGCGCTTGTGTTTGGCCCCCCCCCCGCGGCCCCCAAAAAGCCGCGCGCCAAAAGCGACGCGCCACGGCGAAACAAATTATTAGTTAAGGAAGCGAATACGGAAACGAGACCCTCCGCGAAACAGTTAAGAGTTCAGAAGACGAATGCGAAAACGATTCGGCCTGAAAAAGATCATAGTTCCATTTTCACGTGTCGCCGGGACAGCACCCAGGGTCACTCTGGCGCGTAGCCGAGTGATGCCCCACCCCCTTGGGGAGCAGAAGCTGCTCTGTTCCAGAGCAGCTCGTCTTCGTAAGGGTCCACCGCCCCGCGAGGTCGCCGAGGGCGTCGCCAGAAAAGAGGATGTGATGCCTCCTCCCTGAGCTGTGTCCGCCCCTGGTGCGCCCGCCGAGCCGCCCAGGCTGGGGACCGGCGCCCCGCGGCGGCCCTGCCCGCAGGAGGCCGCCGCGGAGCTGTCGGCGCCCCCCCTCGGCGCTCTTGGCCGCAGGCTTTCCCGTCCTCGCTCTCCCTGGCGAGGTTTCTCCTCCTCCTCCTCCTCCTCCTCCTCCACCTCCTCCCTGTCGCACCCCGAGACGCGAACGTGGCGGTAGTGCGGGCCAGGCCTTTCGCTGGAAACTGCCTCACCATGTACGGTCCTTAAGCTGAGAGTATCAACAGCTTCACGGATAGAGGGCGGGCGGTCTGCGTTTTTTTTTTTTTTTTTTGCCTCGGCGCCGCGCGCATACGTCCTTGAAGTTTGCAAGAACTTCCCGGATGGAGGGCGGGCGGTTAAAACATGTGTTTCTCGTTTTAGCGCCGCGCACATTCGTTCTAAAGGTGTACAAGGCTTCCACTGATGGAGGGCGGGCGGTTTACAACATGTGGCTCCCGCCTCAGCGCCGAGCGCAGTCGTCTTCAGAGTGCACAGCAGGCTCAAGGATTATTATGGTTGCCGTCCCAGAAATTGCGCCTGGCCACGGTATAGGATTGCCAGGACGCACCAGTCACGTTGATTCGCGGTGTTGTAATCCCAGGAACGGCGCTCTGGCACGATTCAGGACCGTCAGGATTCAACAGTAACGCTGACTCGCAGCATTGACGTCCCAGGAGTTGTGTTTTTGCACGGTTCAGGATTTTCGGACGGTTACCTTTCAACTGGGCATTTCTTTGAGTCCAGATAACTCTTTGTACAGGGGCCTATGACAAAGGAATTTGGATGGAGGGTTTATTGCAACATCGTTTGTGGGTCTTGGGTTTGCACTGATCCTCATCCTCATCCTCCTCGTGGTCATCCGCGTCGGTCGCTTACCCGGTGTGGTGTGGGCAAACTACCGCACGCTGGTTGGAGCCTGGCCCGCGTCCTTTCGGAGGCACGTCGGACCCCGCCGCTTGCCCTGCCGGTTTGGGTGCGAGGGCTGCAACGTCGAGATCGCGCACCTCCTGAGTGCCGCGGGGCATGGTGGGCGGTCTGCCACTAGGCGACGCGGTCATTCGCGCATTCGTTTGTGCGAAACAGATTGGGGCCTCAGAGAAGGAGCAGCGTACTGATGCGCTGAGGATGTGGAGAGCACTCTGCCGCAGACTGTAGCACGCTTGGCGCTCCTCTACCACATTCACAACATTCTTCGCCACCGTCTGGATGCACGCGTTCAACCGCCGAGCGTGGCAGTCACTGCTGCGAGGGTAGCGGCCCAACGGGTCAGGATGCCACCGCCGTCAATCCCAAGAATTACTTCTCAGTCTTGCGGGCCCTTCCTAGTGGTGTGCTCCGGGCAGACCCGCCATCTGCGGGCGCTCCTCGTTCTCGTCCTCGTCTTCCTCCTCCGCCTCCTCTCGGCGGCGAGCGAGGGGGGGAACGAGAAGGAGAAGGTCTTCTCCGAAGGCTCGGAAGTCCCCCGGCCTTCTGAGAAGTTTTCTGGGCCTCACCTGGGGAGGTAACCACGTGCATGGTTTCGGGTTCCCCCCCGACACTTTGGAAATCATAGTTTTTCCAGGAATCATACGAAATCCGCTGATTTTAACATATTTTTTCGGCTGATTTTTGGCGCCGTTTCAGTATAGCACATTTTTTCACCCTGATTTTTAGCGACCTTATGTATAACACCTGTTTTTTTGCCGATGTTTGGCGTACGTCTTAAAAGTAACATATTTTTTTTGGGAAAATTCTTGGTTTCCAACATAATTTTTCATTGAAATTTCGACGTATGTCATCATATTTTTCCCCAAAAAAAAGATCTATGATTCATAGGATTTCCTGTTTTTTTTGAAGTGTGTCGCGGTACATTTCGACGAAAATCGCTTGCGGGTTTCTATCAGGTGAACGCGATTTGCTGCGATCGTGCCGTGCTTCATATAAGCCTCCCTCAAAATAATGCGAAAACGCAGAGGTCGCAATCATAAAAATCCAATGGTTTCTTGAAGCGCGTTGCAATTTTTTTCGCGCACAAGGAGCATCGGTTTCTAAAAAAACATGCGACATTTATGTTATTGCGCCGATGCGATGTGTGTTGCTTCCCGAAGTCAATTTCAATCGTACCATTGTTCAGTGGGAGCCACTAGCTATCATATGGTGGAGCTCGGGCATGTGATTTGCGCGGCCGAGTCACGTTTTTTGGTTGTTTCGGTGTGGGCATTTGTTTATGTTGTGTGCGTTGGTTGGTCGCAATGCACACTTTTGGCGACTCTATGATGACATACGTGGCAACATATACACACAAGTCTGGTGAGGGCCGTGACATCCGAACGGTTTTTGTTTGCGCTTCTTGCATTGCTGAGAAGCCGCTGTGCGGCTCCCGAACTGAGAGATGCACACACACACACACACACACTTCATTTTGTAAAATTACATCTGCATACCACATGATTCCGAGCATGCGTGTGTGAATGTGTGAGGGTGGGTGGGTGGGTGCGTGTGCGCGTGCGCGTGCGTGTGTGTATGTGTGTTGCAACGCGTCCGCGGACCCATTCGCGTATGCAACTTGTGTGTTGGTGCGTGCACGTGCTCTTGATCTCTACGAGGTTGAGTTTATAAATGCAATCGTTGTGTGTTGTGTGTGGGACGGTGGGCCGGGAGATATGTAGACCATGGTGCTTCGTCCTTGGGCATACCTGTAGCGTTCAAGCGTCAATATGCTCCCGGGTCGTAGGCAAGGGGCCTGGGGAGATAGTCTCATACGCCTCGAGGCCCCCGAGGGGTCGGCCCGGGGTCGGCGGCATTTGGATGAATTGGAATCCTTCTCCCCTCCGACCCTAGGGAAACAAAAAGTGACACAAACATAGCAACTCGGAGGTCCGCGCGGATTTCTCGGATCGGCGCTGGACCCCCCTCCCTGGCGCGCGGAGCGCACCAGGGGCGGCGCCTCTGGCGCCGCCAGGGGGCCCCAGCGCCGATCCGAGAAATCCGCGCGGACCTCCGAGTTTTATGTTTATGTTTATGTCACTGTTCACTTTTTGTTCCCCTAGACCCTCCTACCAGTCGGAGTGGCGTAGTAGGTCGACCCTGCCAAATCGAGGGTGCATTTGTGTCCAGATTTCCTTGCCAATTCCTTGTCAATGTCTAACTATATTGCCAATTCCTTGCCTCCGGAAGAGTCTTGTGTCCTCTCGGATATTGTGTCCAACTCTCCAACTCGCGTTTGCTATCCCCCTCCCGCTCGTGCTTTTAGCCATTTTGGCTATGAGGCCATGGAGGCCGCGGCCCTGGCCGACGCACGCGCGGCGGTCTTAGAGGCCGCGCGAGATGGTGGGTGCTGGGAAGCCGAGGGCGGCCTCGTTTTACTGCGCGTGTCGGCATGTATGCGTCACGTGCGCAGGTTGTCGGACACAAAAGCATACCGATACCATTTCTACTCCCCGACACCCTGACACCTTGCACAGGTGCGTTCTGATAAGAATTTCGAAGCGAATCTAGCCGTGGCCGTGGCGACGAGGGCCCACGAAGCCACGGCGCCCAACTAATGACATTCTGAAAACATGGTATCGGTACCCGTAGACATTCATCCTTCGAGGTTTCTTCTGCGTGACATGCCGCCTGAGGGTCAGCGCGGCGATCGACTTATAGTGTATCGGTTGTTGAGTGGGCGGCCCGATGGGAAGTGTTTCTGCGAGGACGTGCGGGTCGCCTTCAACACATATGGAGACATAGTGTTCAGCGATATGCAGTGGGCCCACCTTTGTCGGTGCAGCGTAGGGGTTGATTCGTATACGTATTCCGCCCCCCTCCCCATCCTCCCCCCCTTACGGTCAACCAGCATAGTAAGGATGAGGAGCGTTCCAAGGTCACCCTTGCAGCCTTGCATCCTTCCCTTTTCGCTGGCTGCGCCCCGCTCGCGCAGTGTCGACGTGTCGACGTGGCTTTCCCAGGCCCTTGCATCCTTCTCGTGCGTCCTTAATACACGGGTTGACTGCGCAACCCTGGGATCACTGGGATCACCCCTCCACGAGATTGGGGGGAGGAGGGAGCGAGCCAGTCGCCGTCGCCTCGCCCCCGGCAGTTGCGTCTGATTGCACATCCAGTCGCAGTGGCAGCAGGAGAAGTTGACGCAGGGCCACCGCCGCTACAACTGTATAGGCCCCAGCCTGGGCCCCAGCATCCCGCCCGAGCCCCAGCAGCAGAGACGTTCAGGATGTTCAGGCAGCGCAATCAGCACAGCGCGCATCCCTGGACAGAGAGCGGAGGTCCGATCAACTAACTGGGGGTGGCCTGCGCTCCCTACCCCTTGGTGGATACACTCGACCAATCGACAATCCGACGCATCGCCGCATCCCCGAGTGGGGGGGCTGCGTCGAGGCGTCGAGAGGTCGGGTGCCCCAAGGAGGTACGGGCCGCATCGCCCTCCCCCAGGTCGGTCGGTCCGGAGGCTCCACCTCCGAGCGATCGGCTTGTTGACGAAGCAGCGGTCGATGAGGAAGAGCCTTCGGACTTGGCAAGCGAAGGCGACTCTGAGGAAGGAAGAGAGGCGGGAGGGACATACGAGCAGAGGGTATACTGAGGAAGGATGTGAGGCAGCACGGCGATGATATATAATGATGGTGAAGTGGGAGGGGTATTACCCCTCTCCTCTTATCCCCATAGGTCCTCAGGATGAGGAAGACGCTCCCCTGGAGGAGGAGGTGGAGGAGGAGGAGGAGGAGGAGGTGGACTCCTGGGGTGGACGTGGAGTCCTGGAGGAAGAGGAGGAGGAGGAGGAGGAGGTGGAAGTGGAGGAAGAGGAAGAGGAGGAGAAGGAGGAGGAGGAGGAGGAGGGGGAGGAGGAAGGGGAGGAGGAGGAGGAGGAGGAGGAGGAGGAGGAGGAGGAGGAGGAGGAGGAGGGAGGAGGAGCAGCGCCCTGCCTCCCCCCCCCTCCCCCCCGAGGCGAAGCGCCTGGAGAACGAGCTGCGGGAGACAAAGTGGGATTTGTGCAGCAGGACTACATATTATATTCAGCACAAGAGGCGGCGCCTGACGAAGGCGCATTGGGCGTCCTAACACGTCGAGTCGACCTCCGTTGAGCGCGTTCTCAGAGGCCTCCTAGATAGGGTCGGAATAAATGGGGTCGGAGGATCGAGCCGCATTGCCGATACATCGGCGATGCATCGGCGATGCAACAGCGACGCATTGCATCGTCAACGTGGCGATGCATTGGCGACGTCGACGCGAAGCAAATCGAGCTCCACGTCGAGCCGCATCGGCGATGCATCGGCGCATCGGCGATGCGGCGCGACCCTCCGACCCCACCTGCTCCGACCCCATCTGGGAGGCCCAGAGTTCTGACCAAAATCCCATCCCCCCCATGACGAATCCAACCGTTGCGACGAGGCGATGCGTCTCTCATTCCAAGATAAGGTGCACCGGTTCTCGCTTCGTGGTGGGTACCGCCTGGCGATGAAGCGGAACCTCGGGCATGCGTCGACGTCCACCGTGTTGAACATGGAGGAGATCGCTACCAGTCGGCAGTGTCTTAACAATTGGGAGTGCTTGCTTGGGGCTAACATTTTGGTTCAGAGCAGGCGCTGGTACGACGCTCACTATTCGGCTTTAAGGAGTACTCAGGCGCATTATTCTTCTCTAGAGCCATCGCAGTTTGCGGATGTGCGCGACATGTCGTGGGAGCTGCATTGCGTGCGGTGCGACGCTACGAACTCCTCAAGCTATCTTGGACCCTGGGACATGCTTTAACCACCTCCTCGCCTCCTCGCCTGTCCACGTATCGGTGGGGGGGGGGACGGAGCGGGAAGTAAGTGTGCAGTGTGGAGGGGGTGTTAGCGCCTCTGTCTTCCTGTCCTCGTCGTTTCCTTCTTGGCCCAAGACACGGGCACCTCCTCCTCCTCCTCCTCCTTCTCCGCCTTTTCTCTTCATCCATCCTCCCTCCTACCGACTCGTCCCCTTTCCTTCCTCCGCGGTCTCTCCGCCTCCGCCCGCGCGCCCGTCCCCCCGCTGCGCCGTAGGACAGAAGGTGCACGCCATGGAGGTCTCGAGCAAGTTCGTCCGCCCCCGCCGAGCGCCCGCGATTGCTGGCGAGGAGGACGCCTGTTTCTTTCAGAACTCATTCCCCATCACTCATTCTTCCCCTTGGCCCCTTGCCACGTGGGCCATGTGGTGCGAAGATTAGGCCGTGATTTGGAACTTCGCGGATCGTGGCCCGCTTTCGAGGGCTGCCGTCGGAAGTCCATCCAGAATCGAGCTGTTTCGGTGGCTTTCCAAACCCCTCGGGCCCCCCGGGGCGCACCCCGTCGCGCTGCTTGTAGTTGCCTCCCCCCAGGATCGCCCCGTGCCCGACCTCGACGGGCACACCGTATTCGCTGACCTGTGCGTCATTCCTGAGAAGTGCCTCGAAGCCGATGTCAAGGCTATGGTGTGCAGCCAGTTCCAGTCAATCGGTTTGCCAAATTGGACAATGGACGACATGCGCAGTACGCTTGCATACCCTGCAGCAGGTGATGATGTCGGTGATTGCCTGCTCAACCCAGAATGGAAATATGTGCAGCTGGCTTTGCCTCTCCCGCGGACCCAGACCCCGAATGGCCTCATCCACCCCTCCACCCATCCACTCTTGCACCCCCCTCTCGGTCTCGTGCTGGGCCCGACAAACTCGCCTCCTCCCCTCCCCCCCGTGCCTCCGTGCCTTCAGCCACGAGAGCCCCGCCGACCTGGGCCTTTAGCCACGAGAGCCCCGTGCGAGACTCGGAAAAAGCACGTGATCTGGAGGGGGCCATGCTGGGGCCATTTGAGGTGCCTCTGGCGGCTCCACTTGCGGGTGTATTTGTTCACTACAGACCAGGGGCCTGACCAGAAGGGCCTCCACAAAACCCTCGAGACGGATCTGCCTGTGAATGTGGTGACTACGCTGATGTTCAGGCAGTGGTGTTTCCATCACTAACAGCACTTGATGGCGCATCGGTTCCATGGGACCTTAACCCTGCCCCCCTGGGCCCCATAGGATGGCGAGGTGGAGAGGTGGAGGATTCTGACGCTTCGTCCTCTGGGGACTCCTGCAGGGTCCTCGTGACGTTGTGACGCTGGCTCGCCACGGCTGGGATCTCATCGAAATCATGATCACTCCAATCCAACAATAAACATACCAGGAGGGGTTTAGCGGAGAGATCAGAGGCATGTTGCGTGATTAAGTCCCGAAGGCAACCCGTCTTCTGCGATGCCCTGGTGCCGCAGGGGTACTTCTCGTGTCTTGGTACGATCGTGAACTTTTGGAGGACCCAGTCGAACGCCAAGAAGATTTACAAACAATGGAAGGCCATATTTGCGGAGAGTGGGTGGGTGGGTGAGGAGGTGGATAGGCAGCTAAAAAGTTCTGGGGGTCTGGATGAGATTTCGCTTCTACCCACCCCTCCCATCCCTTCCCGGCTGCGCACTTCGCGATAGCATATGTCCTGGGGGGGGATTCCAGGAGAGCTGCCAAAGGCAATCTATGGTCCCGAAGTTGCCGCTGCCTGTGTTGGAACATTACCACCTCGACCTTTGCGAGGAAGATGGGGGGCGGTGTCAGCTACGGAGGCGTTCCTGCTGAGAGCTGGACAGGAGACCAGCGGTTTGTTTGCAATCTTGCCCCCCTCCCCCCACCGAACCGTCCTTTCGGAGCCCATCGGACCAAGGCCCAGGATCCATAGACCCTGCCCGAGTCCCCCCTCGAGCGTGTGTATTATCTTTCTAGTTTGATTCCCTAGGAGGCGTGCGTCACAGTGTTCGCCCAATGCTGGCCCACGGCGCATGCAGCAGTCATAGCTGGATCGAGCGATCATGATTTTGAAGCCGCACGTGCACCTGAATCGAAAAAGCTCAAACTACCAGACGGGCAAGAAGACGAACAGATGTTCACAGTCAAAGTTGGCAAATGGCTCAGAAATACCATCACTGCATTGTTAACTACAGCATTCTGGCTCACAATGGTAATCGCTCACACTACCCGTGCTCCTGCCGACCACTTCCAGAGATGGCTTCAAGCTGCGCCGAAACCCCGAGACAAACCTAAAGTCGTCCAGCTTGTGCGTGGCAAAGCTCGCAAGTTCGAGCTCGAGTGGGCAACGCTGTTGAACGGTACTCCTGGGCCATGGGATTCGACGCTGTCCATTGCCGGCCCTGAGCAGTATGAGTGGGTCGGATCGGCAGTCTTGGCGTGTACTGGTCTATTGTGTGACTTCCGGCGTAGAGTCACGCAGCCTTGCATGGACTTTCCGATGAGGTTGATGTGGTTTATTTTTGCTGAGTGCGACAAGTGTTGCCCACACAGGCGCACGACAGCCTACGACCTACTTACAACGACTGGCAGCAGATTGGATAGGTCAGTTCTGAAATTCAGAACTCTGTTCCAGGTGGAGTTGACGGAGTGCGTGGATAGCGGCCGTATACCATTGATTTTGTGGGACTTTATAATGTCAGCTGGGTTTCAAATAATATCATCGAATCATCGGCTCGTAGGCGTTTAAGCGTTTAAGACGTTTGAGGCTTTACGGCTTTAAGGCTTTAAGAGTTCGTAGGCACTGCGATCAAGGCGCTGAAATACGGACCGCTTGGGGGGCAGGAGGGGGACTGGGGTTTTGGGGCCCGTTCCTTAGATTGTGTGGAATGTGGAATTTGTTTGCGTGGCCTTGTGGCCTAGGCCCGCTGGGGCCGTGGTCAGGAACGCCCCTGATCCTTATGGTAGCACGATGACTGCATTGGGGGTGTGGGGTTCAAGGACACCCGCTGTAGGTCTATAGCCAAGATGTGGAAGTTGGATACCCAAGAAGTAGAGGGGGTTAACGGCCTGATCAAGCTCTCACTCAAGCGGGCCCCAGCCATTCGATGGCATCTCCTGAGCGCACGAGTTGTTCAGTGGAAGTACTGCCTTCGATATGTTGACTGCGCAGAGGCTCGCGACCACTTTATCGACGATTGCTGTGCCAACCACGCGGCCGCCCAGCAACTCACGCGTCAGAAGGACAGTCGGGTCGATCCTGAAACAAAAGGGACACACACACAGAACGCATATGGGAAGACCATCCAATCCGCATTTTATGGATGTTCTTCCCATGTGTGTTTTCCACGTTTCCCAAGTAAATGTGTGTAGACAAGATTCCCGGGGGATCGAGATCGACTGTGTCTGTGCGTTCCCCTCCTGGTCATTGATGATATGAGTCTCCCCTCCTCTCTCTCTCGGCATCGCCTCATCCCGCCAGGAGCAACGGCACGTGCCAGTTGCAGTTCCAATTCAGCATGCTGGTGACGACGGCGACCACGAAGGTGGTGGTGCAGGTGCAGCCCCCCCTGTTGAGCCGCTGCCTGCACCAAAGGCAAAGGCGAAGGCCACAGGCTCCAAGCCGTCTAGGACAAGTGGGCGGACATGAACCGGATTCGGTTAATCTGTTAGGTCGGTTGGGCTGTTGGGCAAGGAGATGGACAGTCATAGTCATGAAGGGGAGTGTAGGAGGATACGAGGCTTTCGGGAGGATACTAACTAACTTGTAAGGTTTGGACCTTGCAGTCGGGGCGCTGAAGAAGGAACCCGTTTCGTTTGGGAGGGACTCGGTGTTCCTTGATGATTGGTTCCCAATTTGCCTCAGGTGTCCCTCAAATTTTCCATGCTAAATCGAAGTTAAGTTACGGGAAAACGGGACCTCGTTCCTTATTAGGGTTTACGGGTTCCTTAGGTCAACGCCGCGACGGTATAATATTCAAGCTAGCATGCCCCTTCTGCCTGAGGACTGCGACGGACGTGTGCGCAGCGTCGCTGATCGTTCAACTTCAGGAGAGTCTGGACAGGCATCTCGGGTGAAAGTGAAAATCGGCGGCGAACCTGGGGGGAAGTGAGAAAGGGCGAACCCCCTCAGAAAGCTCGGAACTCCCCCAGCCTTCTGAGAAGTTGTCTATGCCTCCTTTCAGAAGGCAGGAGGTATTCTGAGAAGCCCCGCCACCTTCTGAGAAGGACGACGATTATTCCCCGAACTTCCCCCCCTGGCTCATCGCCGAGAAAAAGGGCAGAGGTCTAGATGTACTGATGAGGATTGGCAATGAGGATTGACGAGATCGGCAGAAGGAGGGAGAGGGAGAGGACGGTACGTTTCCAAAGGGATTTGAAAACTAGCAGGGTGGCATGGAGGCAATCCTAGGATGGGCGGATGAAGGCGGAGGAGGAGGGGGAACTAGAGGAGAGAGGACGAGGAGGAGGAGACGTGCCTGCCTGGGATCCCGACCAGAGTAGCCAAACCAAACCGAAACCACCCTCAGCCCCTATCCATCCCCTCAGGCACTATGGCGATGGAGGTGTTATCGAGCCGTCATCGCAGCGTATGTTGCAGTTTTCTATTGCTGGTGCAACAGAGGATTTCAAGAACGCGAGCGCCAGTGCCTTCCAGCATGCCAGGGACGTGGTGATGAATGGTGAATATTGGATGGTCTGCCACAAGTTCTACTCACAGTTGTGGGCTGTGCAGCTTGAGGGGGGTAACGACAATGTCAAGTTTCATGTTGATTCAAGCGGCTTGCTGACAATCGACACAATATTCGGTGTCATTAAGACTTTACATACTGCGTGGGATCAGAATATGATTGGAGATGTTACCGTGCGTTGTTGCGACGTTGTGTGGGACCGCACTTCTTTCGCACATGCAAGCACATCTGGTCCGACCGAGCTTCTGCGGTTCACTTCATCATGCACATGCTTCGAACACCATAATAAAGCAAAAGCCCGCAAAAAAAAAAAAACATTGGACAAAAACACCCTACGATGAGTCAGAAGACCATAGACGCTGCAATGCACATACTGGACGGATTGGATGCAGCAGAGGCAGCAGCAGCAGCAGGCGGCGACGACCATGATCCCGGCGAGCCTTCTGGAGTTGCTGAGGGAGCTGAAGGGCCTGGGGCACCCGATGAAGATGACGATGAAGTGACAATTGTTCAGTCTACGCTTAGCGAACGTGCCAAAGCAGATGCTGCTTCATGCGCAGCTGCTGCCGCCTTACTCGATCCGACCCGAAGTTTTGATGAGCACATGCGAGACGCCATTCTTGACCAAGCTTTCGGTATCCAGGCTGTTCTGGGCATGTATATACTCCTCCCAATGGTGCTCTCCCCAACCCGTCACGTATTCCTCCCTCCCCCTCCTGACTCCTCCGCTTCGGGCCTCCTTTGGGAACCTCTTCCCCCCGCTCCGATCTTCGCATCGCTGCCGCAGCAGGTTGGCATCATCAAGCCGGAGCCCGAGGACGCAGCCGCAGCCGCGGTGATGAGGAACTGTTTTCAGCAGGTTTACCTTGATCAATGGTCGGATGGATTTGCAGCCACTGTTCACGCAGTCACGTTCTGTTTGCAGCAGAAGTGTACCGTATTGGCTATCAGAGGGCTTTCTTTGGTTGAGATCAAAGAGGATACCAGGGACGGATGATCTCCTCACCATACCCCCCCGCACACACACACAAACACACACACACACGCACAAACACAAACACACACAGACACACACACACAAACACACACACACACGCACACACACACACACTCACACTCTCACACACGCACACACACACACAAACATCCTCTCCATCCTCCCCCCTCCTGGGGAGGCATGGGGGGGACTTATTTGGGGGTGAGATGAGGGGGATGGGGTGACGGAGATGGGGGTCCCATCCCTCCGGGACACTGCTGCTGGGGCTGATGGTGCTGCTTCGTGTACACACTATATCCACTGGGACATGATCGGCGACCTTGACACCCGTAGTGGTATGTGGGCGGGACGTTTCGTGAACGTGGGCCATGACTCTATCATCCACTATAAACACCCTGGGCCGCAGCGGAGAGACGTTATAGATTTGACACCGCTCGTCAACGATGGTAGGCTTACGTTCGTGGTGAAGAATTGCATTTCCAAGATGTTGCAGCACAAAGGCAAAGATGCAGAACGTGCACCACATGAGATCACGACCATTCGCGCCATAAAAGAAGTGCTGCTGGAACATCCAGGTGCTCGCGCCGGACATGCGTCCGACGACATGTTCAATGACAACCCCATCGCGTGTCACGGCTGCGGGGTGGCATGTGATGGTTCGAAGGCTTGGACTACGTGCCCCATGTGCATGCTGAGCTGGCACGATGCGTGCAGCGTGGCTTGTGCGACCGATATTTCCAGCGGCGAGTTGACGGCGAAGTCCGATGCGATGTCCGAGGCCGTTGCACGCAGTGGGATTACAGATGATGCATCAATTCAGACGGCGTACACCTCGAATGTGGTTGCCGAAGAGTCTGCGTTTATCGACGCTATGTGCCCAATGTGTTCGACAATGATTGGGATTGCATGTTCTCGCAGTCTTGCGGGTGCGGGTGCATACCTTAGCGTCTAGCCACCCATGTCTCCTCGCCGCGCCCCCCCCCTCCTCCGAAACTACAGGGACATGGGACATCCCAGCTTGAAGCAGATTTTTCTCTTGCCCTGGGGGCTTGTCCAGGGGCCGTGCAAAGCGGTTTACCTCCAACCCCTCCCCTTGTGGCCCTGCCCAACGCACCAGCGCATCTACAGTCAACCCGTCAACCCGCATATTAAGGATATGCAACCTTTCCCAAGGGTGCCCCTTGCATCCTTGCCTCCCGAGGGCTCAGCTCGAGAGCCGAGGCCGCCGCAGTTTATATAACCCAAACTCTCATCATCTCGTCTCGCCCTCTTCATCCTCATCCCCTCATCCCCAGCTCCACTCTGATCCGCATCACCCCCCCGCCATGCCCCTACCTCTGATCCTCTCGCTCCCCCCCTACCCCCTTATGGCACTCCCTCCGCCAGAGAGGGCGAGAGGACGAGAGAGAGAGAGAGAGAGAGAGAGAGAGAGAGAGAGAGAGAGAGAGAGAGAGAGAGAGAGAGAGAGAGAGAGAGAGAGAGAGAGAGAGAGAGAGAGAGAGAGAGAGAGAGAGAGAGAGAGAGAGAGAGGAGAGAGAGAGAGAGAGAGAGAGAGAGAGAGAGAGAGAGAGAGAGAGAGAGAGAGAGAGAGAGAGAGAGAGAGAGAGAGAAAAAAAAAAAAAGCGAGAGAAGGAGACAGCCAAACCAAATAAGGTGCTGCTGGTGCAGAGCCTGACGCACAGCTGGCACCGCCAGCATAGCCAGTTCGGGTTCCTGCTCGGGCTGGTGGGGACGCTGCGCGGGCTGGTCTACTACGTTACGTTACTTGGTGGTGCAGCTGCGGCTCGTGCAGGGCTGCGGCATCGGCACCATCGTCGGGGCTGGGCTGCCCCGGCCGCTGACGCTGCTGACGCTTGTGCAAGCGAGCAGCGATTGACAATAACACACATCACCCCCAACCGCCATCTACATTGGATTGATGTTTGCACGCGCTCCCATTTGGCACGTCACTATCCTGTGATGTCGGGTTGGGTTGGGCCATGGCGGCCATCGGCTGTTGTGTTGGGTTCTGGCTTTTGGTTCCGCATGGTGTTGGGTTGGGCCACCGTTTTATTTATCATCCTGTGGTGTTGGGTCCTCGCTTTGATTCCGCAGCCTGCCCACTGAGCGTGCGGATCCGCACAGCAGAGTGGGCCGGACACAGTATTCAGCGCGTCCATGCTCGGCTCGGGAGTTTGGGCATTGCTCTGCGAGGCCGCGCGCTTGGCCCATCGAGCCCGCGCTGGCAATCACATTGGAGCAGAAACCGCTAGACTGCACACCATTTTTCATGATACGTATAGCTGATATCGTCAGGACGAGCCACAGAAACACAGCGGTCTCAAACAGCCCCAAAACCATGGATCTGTGTTTTTTTCTGCCTCCCCAAACGCTCCGTTGAGGATCGTTCCCAACCCAGCCCCTGGGGTTGAGAATCTGGGCCCATATTCTCAACCCACATCCCTGTGGGTTGAGAATTTGGGGCCAAATTCTCAACCCGCACCCCTGTGGGTTGAGAATCTGGGGGCAAATTCTCAACCCCAGGGGCTGGGTTGGGAGCGATCCTCAACCCGCCCATCCGTGTCGCCCAGAAATTTAAGAAAATCGTGATTTTGCGCTCCCTGGGGGAGCTCCGAATTCTGTTGTGCGCAGCTGCTTTCCGCACCGCTCGCGCTACTGCGTACCACCTTCTAGCTCGTGTACGTGCCATCTGGGACCTCGGCCGTAGACCGTTTGTTTGGCTACAGGTCATACCTGCTCCTACACCGCTGACGTGTTACCACTCGTTTGCGTGGTTCTTTCCACTCACACATCCCCCTGGCATCCGACTCATGTTGTCGCGTCCGCTGCCTCAGCTGTGCCATGGCGGGGGGTTCCGGGAGCAAGTTACGTCGTCATTGGCAGGCTCGTTCTCATGGTGCCAGGACGCACTCGGGCGCGTGATGACAGTTGTGGGCTTTGACAACTTACAGGAGTTCTGTGTTCGTCGCAGGATTCGCATCAGCAGCTCATTCTCGGGGGTCGGGACTGACAAAGTTGCGCTGGACATCATCAGAGCGAACATGGGGCGCCTCTTGGAGGACCACAACGCCACCACCGAGCAGCTCATCGAGTTCGAGGACATGTGGGCGTTGGACTACGACTCGCACTGCATTGACGAGCTGTTGCTGGTGGGATTCGTACGTCGTGTCTATTTGTCTCCGCTTCCCAACCACTCGTTCTTTTTCTTGCCTAATCCTACGGACGGTCCTATGCTTTCTGCTTTGCGACCCTAGGTGCACGAGGGCTCCCCCGATCACTGTGTGTTTGGTAACATCTTGCACTTCGTGCCCAGCGAGGTCTTAGAGCACTGCCGCATCACATAAGCAGTGGGCAACGGCAGGGGGCGCGGGCGCGGGGGCCGCGGTCGCGGCCGCGGCCGCGGCCGCGGCCAGGCGGCCGCGGCAGGGGAGCTTCCCGCAGCCCAGATGCGCGACCCCATCGTGAACGCCAGGATGAACAAGAGGGCCTGGTGCTACAGACACGGTCGGCTTTGCGACGTGTGCGAGGCGGATGTCCACACCGGCGGCGCACCGTGCCTGGATCATACGCCATTCGGGCTGCTCATGAGAATGGACGGCGCCAACGCCAAATATTTTTTTGCGTGGGTGATGATGAGGAGGAACATCCGCGAGAAGATATGGGTGCAGGAGAATGTCAAGGGCTTCGGAGTCACGGAATTGCAGATTCTTCTCGGCGACTTGTACATCGTGCGGGCCCTGGTGGCGAGCCAGATCGGATCATTGTTTGTGGGCCCCGTCGGCACCGTGACGAGTGTTATCATTGTTATGTTGGTTGTTGTTTTATTGTGAGTTGTGCTGTGCCCCCAGCTCCCCACCCCCACTTCCCGCCAGCTCAGGCGGACAATGTGGGATCGGGTCTGCTCGGGCGTTCGGGCGTTCGCTCGCTTGCGCCTGGCACGTGCCGCACTCAGATCGATGTGCACGTCCACGATCTGAAGTCCTTCGGCTGGGCGGCGACCAGGACTCGGCAGTGCGCGATTGGTGTCCTGAAATCTTGGATCTACCCCATATTCCACGCTGCAGGCTCGCCTCGGGCCTGCAAACACAACAAAAACACCTCCTCCTCCTCCTCCTCCTCCTCCTCCTCCTCCTCCTCCTCCTCCTCCTCCTCACTCCTCTTCCTGCCTCTTCTATTCTCTGTGAGCAAGCTCCTGCTGTCTCCGCAGCTTCTCTGCCCAAGTGCCCCCCGTCGGCCGCGCGCGCGGGCGCCTTATGCAGGCGGTCGCACAAGCGGCTCTCCAGGGCGCTGGGGAGATTTTGTTCAGGGGGCTGCGGGCCGCGCTCTACGAGCGGCTCGTGGCTGCCCCCCTCTCTGTGCTTCAGGACCAGGGGCCTCCATCGCCTGCCTGGTCCATCCAGCAGGCGGACTCGTCCGAGGGTGAGGGGGCCTCCTGCCCTCTCCCTTCGGCGGGTTCCACCTGCCCCACCGTCTGCCTCGGGCTGGCGGTGGACCTGAGCGGCGGGGTCTCTCCCTGGCTGCTCAGCACGGTCGCCGCCCTCCTCTGGGTGACGGCCGCCTGCAGCGCCTGCGCGGGCTGCTGCCTCGGGCTGCTGGGCCCGTACGTGTGGCGGAGGCTCTGGCCCTCCGCCTGGCCGCGCGGCGCGGTTTCTGCTTCACCTGAGCAGGACCGCCGTGCGGCGCGAGCGCTGGCCTACGGGGCTCCGCCTCGACCTCAAGCGCTCGAGCGGGCAGACGCCCAGCGTGCGGGCGGCGGCGTCCACGGCGGCGCCCACTGATGGCGGAGCTGCCACCAGTTGGCGGAGGGCCCCTTTGGCCCGAGCTCTACCCTTTCGCTGCGCCCACGGCGCGCGACTACGCACGATGGCGCCTAGACGACGGCGACACCAGCTGGGCGGCTATCCCCCTCGCCTCTCGAGAAGGGGGCATCCTGCTGGCCCTGCCTGGTGCCTTTCGCTCTACAGCGGAGCTCGAGGCTGCCGAGGCGGATGGCTTTGCTGGGATGATAGGCCCCTTCCAGCTAGTGGACGTCCAGCTCCAGGGGGCCGCTTCACGGCCGCTCGCCACTACCGCATCCGTCCTCGTTATAGATATCGAGGTTGCCGAGCTCGAGCTCGAGTCGCTGTACCCTCTAGAGGTCGGCGACGACGCAGGCATCGTTCCCTTCGCCGAGGTGCGCAGCCGCGTCTATTGGCCGCATCCTTCGGGGGTTCGGGTGCTTCGCGAGGGCTACGCTCGTTTGCACGGCGCCCCGCCTACCGCAGGGGAAGAGCCTCTCCCAGGGGCCGATCGGGCTACCCCCTACCACTCTGCCGACGAGATGGAGGAGCCCGAGGGGTTCGCGGCCGACGGGGAAGCCGACCGCGCGGCCCCAAGTGCGCGAGCCCCCGCGGTCGCTGGAGCGCCGCGCGGCCCGCCCGCCAAGCGCGCTGGCGCCGCCGCGCCGCCACGGGTCGCGGGTCCTGCTCCGATTGCTCCTGGTGCTCCTGCGGCGTCTCTGGACGACGGGGCTCCCATGACCCGCGCCGAGGTAGCTGCCGAAATGCGCGCCTTGCTTGCAGCCCACGCGGCCTCCACGATGGTCGGCGGACCCGAACCGCTGGGCCCCGCTCCGGCTGCCCGGAGCGCTCGGCCCGAGGTGCCTCAGCTTTTCAGCGACGAGGCGGCGCGCCTCGGGCTGGATCCTGCGGGGATCGAGGCCGTCTTGTCCCACGCGCCCGTGGCCCCACATCGGGTCTCCGCGCGCCCCAAGGGACCCACCTCCGCGCTGGTCTCGGCGTGGGAGAAGGCGCGCTCTCTTGCTGTCCCTCGGGCCCCTTCGTCCGCTTCCGGACCGATGGGCCCCCCGCCGCCGCCTGGGCTAGCCCATCCCGCTGCGGTCGACGGCTTTGCCGAGGCGGGCGGCGCCGACGGGTTAGAGCCGCCCCTTGCGGCCAATCCGACGGACTTCAGCCTCATGCTTCAGTGCCTGCACCAGTCCCTTTCCTTGCAGCAGGGGCGGGGCCATCGCCCAGCCTTCCACCCGCTTCTGGGGACCCTGAGCGACCAAGCTCAAACTCCGCCCGCGACCTCGGGCGACCCCGCGCACGCATCGGCTCAGATGGGGGGAATCGCTCGGAGGCGCGAGTGGCAGCAAGCGCTGATGCAGCACGGCCCCGACGTGCGAGGACTGATGAAGGAGAATTTGGCCCGCGTTCTGGGCGTGGAAGTCAGCGCCGTGACCCCCATGGCCATGCATCAGTACTTTCGCGAGCACAGCCCCCTCGGGGCTCAGCCGTCGACGCACGAGTTGTTGACGCATTTTGCCTTCCTCAGCGCCGAGCTGTGGCGGGCCTGCGAGGAGGGCAACCCCGAGAGGGTCCAGACCTTGCTGACTTGCCAGTGCATGTTCATCGACCAGTTGGCGGGGGACCGCGGCTACCTCGAGGCCGCTTGGTTCCTCACGGGGCTGGAGCCTCCCCCGTGTCGCGTGACCAGTCGTCACACGGAGCGCGAGGCCCAGACCCCGTTTTCACCCCTAGTGGATCCTCGCTGGCTGTCGGCGCAGGGCGAATACATGAAGGAGCTGCAAGCATTTCGGGCGCGCCTCGACGCCGAGCGCGCCGTCGCGCTCCCCAAGCATCCACCTCATCAGCCCAAGCAGCCCAAGGTCTCAAAGCCCCCCTTCAAGTCTCAGGGTGCTCCCAAGGCCCCGAAGGCGGTGCCCAAGAAGGACTGAAGATGCCCTTGGCGCCCGCCTTCTTGGAGGGGGGGCCTTCGCGTGGCCGGGGTACGCCGCCGCAGACAGTCTGCACCGACGCTGCTACGGCTGCTAGGCGTGTTTGGGCGCAGCGAGGGCGTGAGGGTAGGAATGCGCTCCTCCAGCGATGCTGTTGCGGCCCCGCAGGGAGGAGTACGTTCCGCCACCACGCCCCTCGCTCTGCTCCGAACCGCCCCTCGGATCCATTCGGCCATTTTGGCCGTCACCTGCCTCAGTCGAGCGCTCCCCCCATGGGGCCTGCAGCCCCTGAGGTTGGTGTTCTTGCTGGTGCTTGTTCTCCTTCAAGCACCCCTGCTGCTCTTGCCAACGTCGCGCCATTTGTCGCTGACTTGTCTGCCTTGCTGCGCCTGTTTCCAGGCGCGAACATTGATATCACCCACTGGGCGGCAGCGCTGTCCCAGGTTGGGATGGGTGCTCGATGTTCTCTTGGATCTTTCTCCCGCTCATCAATGCGTGCAATGGACAGGGACGACCCGTACCTTTTGGGGCCGCCTCCCCGCGATCCTTGGCCGTGCCCGCCTGCTCCACCTCTTGGTCCCCCGCCTGACGGCTTGTCGGCGAGGCGCAGGGAGCGCTGGAGATTGCGGCGCGCGGCGCGGACGCTCGCGCAGTATTCTGTTATTGCGTTGAACTGGCTCACTTTGGGTCATCCTAGCCTCGCTCCCGCCGAGGCTCGTGTCCGCGCCACGGTCTCGCCCTGCCAGGAGGGCGTCCGCACCCGTATCGAACGGTTGTGTCGGATCGCAGTTCGCCTTGCCCGTGGTGGCAAGAGCGACTTAGGTCGAGCCTTCGCCAAGTTCGACTCTACTGAGGTCTCGCTCCATGGCCTGGCCACCCATGTTGCAGCTTTGGAGGCCTCCTTCACCTCCTCTTCTTCCGTGCCCGCCCCCATGCGGCACTGCCCGACCAGCGCTCCTTCCGTGCCTGGTTCGCTGGCGTCTGCGGCGGCTTGGGACTCCACCCAGGTCGAGCCCTTCGATTTAAAAGTCAGGGCGTCTCGCATTAAGTGGGATTACTCGCCAGTGTTTGATCCCATTCCATTTCTCTCTGACGCTCGAGTCCGCGAAGCGTTCATCAATCCAGAGGAGATGCGGCTCCCGGCGTCAGAGTGGCCTGCTGGCCAAAAGGGGGCGCGTGTCCATATGGACCGCGCCGAGCTGTGGGCCCTGCTCCAGAAGTGGGATGCCTGCGGCGCCCTGTACCTGACTCCTGCTTCGGACCTCGCCTGGGATGAAGCCTGCGGAGCTTTCAGGGTACCGAAGGACAGCGACTTCGACAGGCTGATCCTGAACCCAACGGTCGTGAACAGCCGCTGTGCCTCAATCTCGTCCAGCACCCAGCGCCTTGGCCAGGGTTTCCTGCTGTGCCGTTTGGGTCTGGCGCCTGGGGAGTGGCTGGCAGTTTCTTGCGACGACCTACGGGAGTTTTACTACACTTTCCGCGTTCCTCCCGCGCGCGCCAGGCGTAACGCCCTTCGCGTTCGTCTGCCATCATCCCGCTTCAAGGCCTTTCGAGCCTGGCGCCCCGAGCTCGAAGGTGTGGACGTCGCGCCTTGCCTCAATGCTCTAGCGATGGGCGACAACATGGCGGTGGAGATTGCCAACTCTGCACATGAAGGCGTCTTGCACAGCTTCGGGGCCTTGCGGCCTCACGAGCAGGTTGTCCACCGCTCGCCCTTCCCGCGGGGACCGTTTGTCGAGATGCTGAATATTGATGACCATACAGGTTTTCAGAAGCTCTCGTGGCATGGCTCCGCTCCTCGCCCCGACGACCCCTGTCGTCGTGATCGTGAGGTCTTCGCCGCCTGCGATGCAGGCTACCCGCGCGTGGGCCTGATTCAGCATCCAGGCAAGCGCGCGCGCGGCGAAACGCACAAGGTGGTGGTGGGCGCCGAGGTGGAAGGGCGCATAGGCATCGTCTGCGCTCCCTTAGTGCGGACGGTGGCCTTGTGCAGGCTGACCCTGATCCAAATCTACCTCGGCATCACCACACGCTCCCTGTTAGCCTCTCTTGTGGGCTGCTGGGTCCAGGTGTTCCTCTATCGCCGTCCGATGCTCGCCATTTTCACGCACGTCTACAACTTCCTGTCGCGCCTGGCGACCGAGGAGGGCATTGAATACGACTTGCCTCCTTATGTTCGCGACGAGCTTTTGGCCTGCACCTTTTTAGCCTTTACGGCTATAACCGACCTTCGGGCGCAGCCTTGCCCCGAGGTGTTCGGTACGGACGCGTCTCTCGGCTGGGGGGGCGTTGTCCGCGCTCCTATCAGCCCGCAGCTCTCCGCCGAGCTGTGGCGCAGATCGGAGCACGGGGGGTGGCGCGCGATCCTGCACAATCGGAGCCTCCTCGCCGTACTCAGCCGCGGCGTGCCCTTGGGCCCTGAGCTCACCCAACTGCATCGCGACCTGGGGCTCCCGTCTATTGAGCCCCCCGTCGCGCCGCGTTGGGTCACCGAGCTATCAGAGGCGCTGCGCTTTCGGCTCGCGTACAAATGGGAGTTTCGCATGCCCCGTCACATCAATATCCTTGAGACAACGGTGTATAAGAGCTTGTGCAAGTACTGCTGTATTCGCCTCCCTGACTCTCGTATCCCCGTTCTCTTGGATTCAAAAGTGGCTTTGGGCGCGACCGCTCACGGGCGCAGTAGCTCTCCTGGTCTATCTCACGTTCTTTCGACCACTTTGCCCTATGTGATAGGAGGAGGTTTATATATGGGAGGCATGTACGTGCCTACGGACGTGCACAGGGCCGACGACCCCACGCGGAACCGTGCGGTGAGGCCCCCGTCCCGTGACCCTCCCGCCTGGTTAGTTGAAGCAGAGAGAGGAGAATTTACTCGCTTTGATTGCATTGCGTACGCCGACTCCCGCTCGTCATTCCCTACTTGTCTCTGGGGCCGATTTGTTGCGCAGCTTGTGGCTCGAGGCCCCGAGGGGCTGCTCAGCCACCGCTGGGCGGCCGCCCCCCCCCCCTCGGAGGGCGCGGGGATGGCCGCCGACGCCGCCAGCGACGGCGCCCAGGGGGAGGCACCTGACCCCTCGGGCGCCGCCGAGAGCAGCAGTGAAGCTGCTCTCGCCAGCGGAGAGCGTCGCGGGCCTCGCAACGCGCTCTTCGCTGACAGCGAACGGCCTCTCGCGTCCTCGGCAGACGCCACGCCAAAAGCGTCTGCCTCCGCGGAGGGCGGCTCGCCCGGCCCCGACCCTGGCGCCGCCAGCGCAGGATCGGCTCCCCAGGCCGCCAAGCGTGCTCCGCCACTGGCCCTCCGCTCCAAGGCCGCGGCGGCCCCTCCGCCTGCTATCGGGGTGGGCTCGTCGCGCGTCGGCTCGCGGGAAGCGCCAAAGGGGGCCTCAGCAGCTACCCCCCGCACCTTCCAGCGAGCGGCCAGGGTGAGCGCCTCTCGCCAACTGCTTGGCGTAGTGGACGGGGCCTCGCGCGGCACAATTGAGGCCGCCTTCAGGCGCCAGTCCCTAGTCTACCATCCAGACAGGACTCCCGCGCACCTGGGCGCCGACGAGCGAGCAGCCCGCGCGCTGAAGTGGAAGCAGCTCTGTGACGCCAAGTCAGTGTTGCTCCAGGCCGTCTCGCAGGCCGCCGCGCCGCCCGATGTTCCTAGCACGGGCGGCGACGGTCCTGCCGCCCGCGCCTACGCCCGGGCCAAGGCGGCAGGAAAGGGCGCCCGCAAGGGCAAGCTGGCTCCAGGGTCGACCATGGCCCTTCAGGCGCTCGAAGAGGCGGTCTCCTCGCGGGTCGCCCTTGCGAGCGCCGAGCTGGCCCCTCGGGCTGCCCTCCCCGCCTCGGGCGCGCCTCTCCCGAGGGGCGGGGTTTCGTCTGCCCTCGCGACGCGGGCGGCTGAGTCGGATGCCACCCTCGTCTCCGCCGTGTCGCGCGGCCGCGTGGAGCTCGACGCACTCCGCACCGCGCGTGCCGACGCCACCAGGCGCACGGTGCAGGCTCCTGCACGCGGCGAAGGAGAGCGTGCCGTCGCTCGTGCCGAGCTCGCGGAAGGGATGGCCGATCGCGCCTACTTCCGACGCGTGCGCGAGGCCGCCAGTCGAGAGGCCGCGGGCTTGCCGCGCACTGCTCCCGTCCAGCTGGGTCGGGATTGGCGCAAAACCTTGCGCGCCGTCCTGCACAACGCTGAGGTCTCGACGGGCCTCGCCATCGCAGAACGTGCCGCTCGTGCTGGGGACGCACCCGCGTCGTCCACTGGCCGCTCCTTGGCCGAGGTGGAGGCTGAGGACCCGCGCGCCTTGGCAAGGCCCGCCGACGACCCTGCGTCCAGCTTCAGCCGTCGTGAGCGGCGCGCGGTCCGCGCCCGCCTGGGCCCGCGGGATGAAGCGGTCGAGGACCAGCCCAACCGCGGTGGTCACGCGCCGCACTCCGCCTCGCGCACGGGCGCCGCGCGCACCAGGCGCGCCGCCAGGCAGCGGCGGGCTTCGATGGCGGCGCTCCCCGCCCCTGAGGGGGGGGCCGCCACGGCGCCTGGCCGCAGGGCGCGTCGCACTGCCAATGCGCGCCGCTGGGCAGGCGCGGCACGCCCCAGCTCCGCCGCGGGAGTGGGCTCCCCACCGCGGAGCCGCAGCCCTGCCCGCAGCCGTACGCGGTCTCCAAACCCGTACGGGACCGACCGCACCTCTCCCTCGGGGGGCTGCTCGTCGCCTCCCGTCAACGGCCCGATCTCGCCCGAGGAGCCGTCGGAGCCGCCTGCGGGGGAGGCATCGGAGGGCCCGCACACTCCTGACGGGCCCCCGCCCGCGAGCGTTCGCAGCCGCTCGAGAGCGGAGCCCGCGTGCGACGAGGACTCTCCGACGGAGCTCGAGGACGTCGTGCTGAGTGCCCTCGCAGACTCCTCGATGGACCTCGAGCGCGTCGTGGCGGGCCTGAACCCCGAGGTCCTCCGCCGCCTGCAGGCGGCCTTCCCTCGCCGCTCGGGGGCCTCTCCGCCCGCCGCTCGCGCCTCGGTTCGCAGTCGCTCTCGGGGCCGCGGCACGCGTGTAGGCTCCGAGACTCCGCGGCCCGTGCCCCCGCCGCCGCCGCCGCCCCCTCACCACTCTGGTGGGCGTGCGGCGTCGCGATCCCGCGCGTCGACCGCAGGCCAGGGGCTTAGTCGGGCCGTCGCGCGCGGCTCCTCTCGCGCGCCTTCGCGTCAGGCGACGTCGCCTCGGCGTCGCGAGGTGCGCTCCCCTCGAGTCGCTCCGAAGCGGCGCCCGAGCCCCGCTACTGCGCAGCGGCCAGCCACGTCCCGCCATGGTGCGAGCTCGGGCGACGCCCACGCAGGCAGCTCCCGCGCGGACTCCGCTGCTCAGGCCCCTCAGTCTTCGGTAGGCACGCGCTCCTCCAGCGATGCTGTTGCGGCCCCGCAGGGCGGAGGGCGTGCCGCCGAGGAAAGGGGGTCTTCGAGCGGCCCCGCGCCTGGCCGAGATTCAGGGCACGAGCTGCATCCCAGCGGCTCCCACAGCGGCGACGCTGGGAGCGCCGCGGCTGCAGCCTTCGCAGCGCGGCGCACGGCCTCCGCGGCCGTTGAGCAGCCCTTGCCTCCAGGGGCCGCCACCGCCCTAGCGTGGCGTCTCAACCTCGGCGGTGAGAAGGTCACAGTGGTGAGGTGGGGACCCGCCTGGCAAGCTGCCTTCCAGAGCGCGGCGTCGTGGCTGAGGTCTTTCGCACCCGCAGGGGCCGCCGAGCCCGAGGGCAGAGATGACCTGCACTGCCTCCTGCAGGCCTTGCACGCCTATAAGCGCCTGTTTCAGACAGGCGGCGCCGAGCCGATCGACGAAGCCTCGTGGTTGCATCCTTACGTGGCCGCCGTCGAGCCCGAGGCTATCCCCGCGGGCGCTGACCTCCAAGCCATGGGGGCGGGCGCCATCCGTGGCATCGGGCTCGGCTCAAAGATCGAGCACAGGAGGCGCGCGGGCAAGTTGGCCTGCCTTTTCGACCTTCTGTACCACGTGCAGGACGGTCACGGCGCCATCCCAGCAGCGCTGTGGGGATCTCATTCCCCTCCGTCCGAGATCCTCGACGCGTTCGCGGAGGTGGTGCCCGTTCCACATCATTCGGGCCTCACGTCCTCGGCAGCTCGTTCCGAGCTCGCCGAATCGGCCGCAGCTGCGCGCGCCGAGCCGCGCCCGCCCTTTGACTGGGCGACCCTCGAGGGAGGGGCGCTCTGCCCGCCGAGATCGAAGCAGGGGCTCGCCGTGCTCACCGTAACATGGGCGGATCCTTCACCTCGGCGCGGGCGATGCTGGCGGAGGCGTCGGGGTTCGAGACCGACGGGCGGGACACCCTCGTTCCGCCCTTCTACGCGTCCAGGAGCAGGAGGGCCGCCACGCTGATCAGCTCTCCCAGCCCTGGCCGCCCTGCGCTCATCCTGTGGTGCGTCTGCGGCCTCTGCATCTCTCTGGGAGCCGCGGCGCCGACCGCAGGCCAAGGGCTTAGTCGGGCTGCGCCTTCCGCGCCCGCTCGCCCTCCGCGCACTCCCTTCGTGCGCGATTCTCACCTCACCTCCGCGTATCTCGATCGTCGCTCGAGATCGATTGATGCGTTCGAACTGTGGTTAGCAGAACACACTGGCGTGCCGCCCGCCACTCTTTACCGTAGCGGGATACTTCTCGCCCGCTTCCTCGCGACCTTCGGCGTGTGGCTTCATGATGCAGGTTTCCCTCATTATATTCTGGTTCATGCCATCTTGGGAATCCAGAGCGCTCATCCGCATTGGAAGGCCTTTCTAACAGAAGCTTGGGACGTAGCGAAACAATGGAAGCTCGCGGAGCCGCCAAAGCTCCGCCCGCCCTTACCTCGCGCTCTGCTGCGCGCTATGGTCGGTCTCTGTTTCGCCTGGGACTGGCCTGTGATGGCGGCCTTGCTGCTCATGGGCTTTACGATGTTCCTCAGGCCTGGCGAGCTGCTGGCGTCACGCCGCTGTGACTTGTCGCTTCCTTGCGACCGCCTCGAAGTTGAAGGGGATGCTTTTCTTTCGATTCTTGTTCCAAAGACCAGGAGAACGTACCCGACGCAGCATGCTCGCTGCTCCGATCGGGGCACGGTGAAGATTCTGAATCAAGTGTTTGGGCGGTTGGCTTCCACCGATCCTCTCGCCCCTTTCGGTGCGAGCGGCTTCCGTACTCGGTGGAATCATTTGCTTTCGGCCCTGGGCGTCCCTCTTGCCAAAGCGGGTCAGGGGCTCAACCTGACGCCCGCATGTCTGCGGGGCTCTGGCGCAACAGACTTCTATATCGCTACGGAAGACGTCCCTCGCGTCTTCTGGCGGGGGCGTTGGCGCCAGGCTTCCAGTGCTGAGCGCTACCTGCAAGCCGCCGCCGCTTCCACAGTTCTTGCTGCGCTGCCCGTGCCCGCACGGGCGCGGATCCTGTTCTTCGCCACCGCCAGCGACCGCCTTGTCGCTTCATTTCTCCAAGTCGGCCCCGCCGCTTGGCCTGCCCTACTTGCGGCCGCCCGCCGAAACCTTGTCACTTCGCAAGGTCCTTGAGCACGGGTATGGCTGCCTCGCCGTCGTCGGCGAGCAGGCGGTCTCCCCCGCCTGACGCGCGGCGCCCCGGCACGAGCGCGCGGGACGGGCCTGCCCATTTTGGGCCGCCCCGCGCGCGCGAGCCGCGGCCGCGCTCGGAGACAGCTCGCTAGCGCGCGAGCGGGAGAATGCCTCTTCTATTCTCTGTGAGCAAGCTCCTGCTGTCTCCGCAGCTTCTCTGCCCCCCTCCCTCCTCTCCCAATCTAAGGCTGATGGGCGCTGCCTCGCCGTCGTCGGCGAGCAGGCGGTCTCCCCCGCCTGACGCGCGGCGCCCCGGCACGAGCGCGCGGGACGGGCCTGCCCATTTTGGGCCGCCCCGCGCGCGCGAGCCGCGGCCGCGCTCGGAGACAGCTCGCTAGCGCGCGAGCGGGAGAATCCTCCTCCCTTTTCTTTTTGGGTTGTTGGGCGCCCCGAGCCCGTCGGCTCGGGGGCACACTGCGCACCATTATGTCACCCCACGAGGTGCGACTGAGTCGTTCGGCCAGGTCATGTGGCAGATGAGCTACAGCTCGAGCATGAAGCGGATCTTCAGCCGCCGCTTGGACCACACGTGGCGCGAGTACATTATCGCCACGGACGACGAGCTGGAGGAGGAGAAGCGCCGGGCATCGAGCCGTCCTGGCGCGCGGGCCCGGTATCATCCCGATGGGGGCGAAGTCGATGCACACGTGGCGTCGTTCCACGACCACCGGGACAGCTTCCTCGGGATGCTGACCATCAATGAGCGGACGCGCTTGCATACCCTGTGGCACCGTTATCCCCAGCAAGTCGTCGACCTCGGCCAGAATCCCGACCACCGCGCCATGCGCAGCTCTGACGGCGTACTCAACACGCTCATCGCGGGCGCTGGCATCATGATGATTCCGCCACGTGCGCCTATGAACTGCGTCCGCTGGATGACCCCGCGGGAGCTGTGGCTGAGCGCGGGCTTCCCCGTCGACAGCGCCGCGTCCGCGCACGCCAGGGCCAGCACCGTCTTCAGCCTTGGCTTTCCGGCGCCCGCGTCACGGACCCGTGCCTCGCAGGTGAGGGCCGTGGGGAACGCGATGCACGTCGGCAGCATCGGCCCCGCGCTGCTCTACATCATCCTCAAGTTTCCCATGCTGGGTAAGGTTGTCGTGGGGAGGTCATTTTCTGAAAACCCCACTCCTCCCTCCTTCCTCGTTCCAGCTCTTGAAATTTAAAATCCAGAATCCGTCCAGGAGCCTGGGTCCATGGGTCCATCTGGGTTCGTAGGTCCTCTAGGGCACCCCCGCCCATCTTTGCTCCAGCCTTCCGTGTCAGGGTACCGTCACGAGGTTGGCTAGTTTCGGGGCCTGAGCTTTGTTTTTTGGGGCTTAGGGCCCTCCAAGTCCCTTGCGTGTCCTGTGCTGCCTGCACTGCGACCCCGTGACCCCTGTGGCCAAACAGAGGGCGTCATTTTTTTTTTTTTTGAAAATATTGACGCCTGGTTTTGGGCCTGTTCTCGGCCTGTTCGCGGCCCCGTGAGAGAGGGCCCCTCACCCCTCGGGAGGAAATCTAAGCCAAAAAGAGGGCGTCAATTTTTTGAAAAGATTGACATTGACGACGCCTGGTTTTGGGCCTGTTCTCGGCCTGTTCGCGGCCCTGTGAGAGAGGGCCCCATCACCCCTCGGGAGGAAATCTAAGCCAAAAAGAGGGCGTCAATTTTTTTGAAAACATTGACGCCTGGTTTTGGGCCTGTTCTCGGCCACCTCCCCCGCCTGCGCTGCTGTGCTGGCCGCCGCCTGCCAGGGGTGGTGATGCTGATGGGCGTTATGTGCGGCGTTTCGCGGAGCTCATCGACGAGCTCTTCAGTGGGCGGAACACTCGCCGCCGCCTCGAGTGAGTGAGTGTCAATGGGTGCGTATGTGATCAGATTCGATCCTGGCCCCGGTCCTGGCCCCGGGTCGAGAAGGCGAGAAGGATGGGAGGAGGATGGATATGAGTGAGGGGGTCGGGCCCGGGGTCTACCGAGTACGTCAGGCCAGAGGTAGACGCTTGATTCAAGCAAGTTTGTATAGTTCGTATGCATAAGTTGTCGTGAGCTGTTCATCGTTGAGTTGCCTTGGGCCGAGTCCTGGTGGTACTTAGGTGCCTTAGCTCGTGTTGGGCGCTGCGTCCGACGGACCAAACTCGGCTCATGTGCAATGTTGTAGTTCTTTTCACCACACAACTAGGCCGTCTTGCGGGTTTTGAACGGCACGTGTGCGTCTTTGCAGCTCACGAGGCTCACGACAAGCGAGCAGCGTCCATCGACTTCAGCCGCAACGCTCGATCTACAGTATTATTCTCGTGGCGTTCGCATGCTCCGGATCGCCTGTTACAGGCCTGTGCGTCGTGGGCGGCAGGCAGGGCAGCAGAAAGAGCTTCCAGACTAGAACACCAATACCCCCCTACCCATACCGCTACGCTTCTTTATTTTTTGGCCTCCTGGGAGACACTCGTAAGTCAACGCCGCTGGATTCGCCTGGACATCCTGGTCAGACCGCGCCTTGGGAGAGGTCCGCGGAGTGTAGCGGTCGGTATTGGTATCGGTACCTTAGGTACCTTTTGATTCCCCCAACCTCCTGCCTCTGTCTCTCCTCCTCAGGCCCTCAAGGCCCTCCTCCACTCCTCCACCACTCCGTCTACTACCCTTTGTCTGGCCCAACAAGTCCTCCCGCCTAGATCAGAGAGAGAGATAGAGAAGAAGAGAGAGTGACGAGAGGAGGGAGCGAGCGAGAAGCTGGGGGAGAGAGGGAGAGAGGGAGAGGAAGGAGGAAGGAAGGAGGACCGAACATTCCAACGAACGAGTTGAGATCGGTATTCGTCTGGCTCAGCTTAGCTCTGTCAGCCTGGCTGGCGCTTGCATCGCATTCAGAATTCACACTGGTGGTGTGAAGTTCCCGACTCTCTCTTCTTCGTCGGCCAGGGGGCCGCTTGTGCGGGCGATGGCGCAGGACCGACCGACCGAACTCTGAGACGGTCTGGGGGCGGGGGTGGATGGGCCCCATGCCGTTCCCGACGTCGACTTCAAGTCGCCATCGGGAAAGGACGGCATGGGGCCCAAACAGTTTTGGGACATAAGTCAATGGTGGGCGAATCCCCCCCCCCCGATCGGCCCTGATCGCTGCGATTGCACCTGGGCGCTACTAGCCGTGGGCCATAGGACTCAGCTGGCGGTGGTTATGGCATCTGGTCGTCTGAGCCCGAGACCGTATACCAGCGCTGGCCTGGACTTGAAGGTCGCTGCCTTCAGGACAGGGTTCGTGGATCTTTCGTCGACAAGGATTGATGGTGAAAAACTGTGAGCCTGAGCCCTTTCCTGGCAGGGGCCTGCAAAAGGCTCGTAGGAGGAGGCTGACTACAGTCGGCCCTGATTGGTAGGTCGACCATGCCAAGTCGATGGTACCCTGGGTACCCTTATGTCCTATCCCGAACTATGCAACCCGAACCCGCATGTCCTTTGGTGTTCTAGGGTCACGTTGCCGCGAAGAGTATTGTGTCCTCTCGGGTATCCTCCTGGCCAAGTCCGACGGGAAGGGGGCCTGGGTGTGCCAGTGGGTCCTGGGTTGAGTGGTCCAGTGGTTCAGATGTTCAGATGTTCAGCCCAGGAGAACGTCACTGTGAGATTCTTCGCGGAAGGTGATCCCGCGGGCCCCGGGGGCGAAGTCAAGCTTCTCAAGCGCCACCCCTTGAACGACAGAGACCAGCGGGACACGCGGGAGCGCTACACATGCATCATCAAGAAGCACGGCCTCTACAAGGGCGCCAGGTCGGAAGTGGTGGTCGTGCCCGCGGGGTTTGGCGGCGAGCATGAGGTGATTGCAGGCGCGCACCTGGTGGAGGCGACGTACGATGCATGGAAAGAGACGAAGGGCAGAAACGCCCAGGTGAATACTTCAATACAGGGTGGCATCCAAGTTGCCATATTGTTTCAGCGTACCCCGCAAGATGCACTACAGTACTTTAAGGCCATGGGCAACATGCTCAACAACGTGGCCGCGGCGGCGTCGTTCTTGGAGGGGTACTCTCGTGTCGATGGCGTCTCCAAGCATTTCCTCAAGCAGCGCCAGGATGAGCGCGATGCCACCGCTGGTGGAGATGGCGGCGGCGCTGAAGGTGAGGAGGAAGGAGACGACGAGCTTGATGATGAGGACGTCGCCGGCGGGAAGGGCAAGAAATCTAAGGAGGAACAATCAGAGTACACGAAGAGTTACCGTGCGTTCATCTTGGCCAACTACAAGCAATATTACCATACCTTCGATGATTTCATATCCGCGCGGAAGTTTTGGAATCGCATCAACAAGAAGACTGGAAAGGAAGGGAGACAGGTCAAAGACTATATTGATCGGCACGGTGCCACCCCATACAACGACTTCGCCGCTTACATGAATGAGCATTGTGTATTTTCAGACGTCTCCCTGAAGCTCGGCCCGTGTTACCTTCTATTCGACAAAATCTTGCAGAATTTGATGCATCACGACCTCATCGAGTACTTCGCCGGAGTAGTGAAGCTCGCCGTGCCCACGAATGACGGGACACCCTGGATCATTAAGAGGCGTGAGGATATCCCCAAGGTGAAGCTCGTGCTGGAGGCGATGGAGCAATCCAAGCTTTTCACCGCGAGCCAGGCGCCAGCGGCGCCAGAGAAGAAGCCAACATCGTCAACAGCGACGGCGACGGCGAAGGCAAAAGGGAAGGCCAAGAGTAAGGCCAAGAGCAAAGCCAAGGCTAAGCAGCTGGAGCCAGAGAGGTGCGAGGAGCTGACGTCGACCATGAAGAGCGGCAGGAAGACTCTATTCATCGACGATGCCGTCAACGCCATCGCCTTCACGACAGAGCAGGTGCCAGAGAAGGACTTGAAGCCGGCACTGCACTCGCGAGTGCTGGTCTGGTGCTTGGAATTTGGAATAACTGGTACTGTTCTGTTTCCAGATATCAAGGTCTTCAGGGAGCCTACATGGATCAGCTTCATCTTGCATCCCGATGGGGCGACGGATCATTGCGAAGAAGGCGACGGCTCTGCAAACATTCCTGAGGTCATATCAGCAGCGATCTTGGAAAGGGTTGGATCATCAAACTTCAAAGTGTTCGACTGCTGGAGGAAGCTTCGCCCACGCGTGAAAAAATGTATCGCAGCCTTCTACGAGGTGCAGCCACGCGCGGACGACCGCGACTTCAACCAGGTGGATGACGACGATGACCAGGAGGACGAACCCAAGGCCAAGAAGGCTAAGACATCAGACGCCAAATTTGCCAAGCAGTGCGAGGAGCAGGGCGTGTCCTGGGCCGAGCTGAAGCGCGTCCTTCACACGTTGTCCTCGGGCCCTGGCATCCTGACCACCATCGTAGGGCTTATCAAAAACAACCCGCCTGTGAGGGATGAGTGGAGCAGTGAACGCGCGCTCAGCCTGACGAAGCGCGTGCACAGGACTTACTCAGTTGAGAGCTCAGCGTTGTTCAGACACTTGTCCGATGCCAACACGTTGAAGTCTGCGTGCAGTTCGGATTCGGCAGATGCAGGCGTTAAGCATTTGATTTCAGTGATTTCAGGCATCGTGTTCGAGGGTATCCCACCTGCGGTCATCAGCGTGCTGTGTGACTTCCTCCAGGGTACGAATGGAGCAGGAGAAGAGCAAGTTTCTGTACTCATTACCATTTGCCCCAAGTTTCGGGACATTGTGGCGATGTTCCGGCAGCACACTAACATCAAGCTTTGGCTCAAGACGCGCACTTTACATGCCTTGGGACTGCTGGAGGACAGTATTTCGGGCATCACCGACATGATTGAAATGAGCGGCCTATCGGAGGAGAGTTTGACGCACAAGGACGCAGTCATGGAGCGTCTCCAGAAGGCCAAGTGCTTCATCGTGGACACGCTCGACAATGCAGCTCTTGCGGATCTCCAGTGTGACTCTCAGGACGACTGGGCGGACAGGTGGCACAAGCTGGTCAAGCAGGGCGCTAGGGTGGGCCCACTGAGGATGAGGACGGATCAGGATTGGCAGCAAGTCGAGCGTGGGCTGACCAGCAAGCGCAACTCGGAGACACTCCGGGCGTTGAAGGAGAAGGTGGAAGCAGCGGGCCAGACGGAGCAATGCGCACATATGAAGAAAAAGGAAGAGTTCGTGAAATTTCTCGTCCTCGCGGAGGTTGAGAGCAAGAAGAAGGAGGAGAGCAGCATGAAGCTCGACTGGGACAATCGCGTTGAGGAGCTGTACAAGAAGATCGTCGATGATTCCGCCGAGCCTTCGGATGAATCCCAGAACCAGAACCAGCAGACCGCCTCGCCGGCCGAGCCAACTGAGACCAGCCTGTACGCCCCCATCGCATGGACTCCGACGCACTACGTCGAGTCCAAGATGTGGAAGTGCCTCACTGCGGCGCATTGCCTCGAAGGCTGGTTGACAGAGAACTTCATCGCGAGGACAAACCTGCGGCATTTGCACGGCAGGCTCGACAAGAAGGGCGACTTCAAGAGGCAAGGGCTTTTTTTCAAGACCGTGCTGCTCGACATTCCCGAGGCCGTCGCCGTCGGCGCCAGCGAGGGCGTGGCGCCCGAGAAGCCCGAGACGGAGCAGAAGGAGAAGGAGGAGCAGGAGAAGGAGCAGAAGGATCAGAAGGAGCAGAAGGCGCAGGTGGCGAAGGAGCAGGAGAAACTCACGTTCGTGCTGCAGTTCACTGGGAAAGTTGTGCCGTGCATGTCGAAGCCCCCGATGACGTGGAAGAGGTTCTACAAGTGCGGGGAAGTTCTAGGAGTGTCCTTGTACCTTGTACCAGAGCAGAACTTCGTGGAGATCGGGCACGAGGTGAGCTCATATGCGCGGTGCTGCCGCTCCGCGAACGTCCGCATCGACTTCGAGAACGCGAAGCGGGAGACCTGGGCCAACAGTGCGACTACAGTGGTGCATAAGGAGCTGAAGACGTCCCCTAAGGACAGGCCGTCAGGCCGGATCGAGCAAAGACGAGGATGAGGAGGCGAGGGAGGAGGTGGAGAGAGCAGCAGGAGGAGGAGGAGGAGGAAGAGGAGGAGGAGGAGGAGCCCCAGTAGGATGAGGGAAGGAGGAGGAGGAGGAGGAGGAGTCAGGAGGAGGAGCGGAGGAGAGGAGGAGGATCGAGAAGGAGAGAAGGACGGGATGGGGGAGGGAAGGGATGGCAGGGAGCGTGCGTGTCTCCCTCCCGTCCTTACTCACTCTCTCCTCTTCCTGATCCTTATCACCTTAGACCCTTACAGGCCCTTGTCTTACACCACGCTACTCCACAACGTCCCCCCTCCCGCCTCCTCTTTCGGTCCTTCGGAGAGGCTGTGCGTCTGCTGCTGTTCTTTCGGGTGTTGCTAGAAAAGTGCCCCTGGCCCAGGTAAGTGACCGAACTTTATGCACCGATGATTTTGCTCCGGTCCCGCACTGAGATTTGCACAAGAAAACGGGTTATGGTGTATACGGCATCCTGATGTATACATGCTGTGTTGTTTCCACGGGAAAACAAGGGAAAGAGTATACACCACGCCACCCCGACGTCGTCCCCGACCCTCAAAAAAGTCCTGGGATTGAAGAACCGCCCGCCACTGGTCCAGGGTGCCCGCACGAATCCCGAGGCCCGAGGAGCCCTCGCGACCATGCGTACGGCCCTCCTCCTCGCCCCCCTCGCCCCCGTCCCCAGGATGACTACCGCGTGGAGTTCTGGGGTGAGCGCCGCTGGCTGGAGCCTGCGGCGCATCCGCAGATGCTGTACTTCGCGCGCGTTGTTGGGGGCTCGGCCCCGACGGCGACGACGAAGACGACGACGACGACGACGACGACGACGACGACGACGACGACGACGACGAGACGACGACGACGACGGCGACGACGACGACGGCGAAGACGACGACGATGACGACGACTATTGACGAAGATGACGACGAGACGACGACGACGACGTGACGACGGCGACGTCTCGACGACGACGACGACGACGACGACGACTGACGAAGTTGACGACGATGACGACGAGGCCGAGGTCGACGAGGACGACGACGACGACCGACGACGTCGACGTGGACTCCGATCTTTCTTATCATCAGATCCTCCGATCATCCGATCGTCGTGGGGGCCACGATCATCGGATGATCGGATGATCGGATGACGGTCATCGTGGCAACCACGATGCTCGTGGCGGCCACGTGGACACCGATCTTTCCGGGCCGATCATCCAATCGCCAATCGTCCGATTATCGTGGCGGCCACGATCGTCGGTATCGTGGCGGCCACGATTCATCGTGGCGGCCACGTGGACTCCGACCTTTCCGATCAGGCCGATCTGGCCGAGCAGTGGCCGATCAGGTCCGATCATCGTGGCGGCCACGATGATCGGATGACGGTCATCGTGGCGGCCGCGATCATCTTGGCCGTGGCGGCCGTGGCCGACGCGGCGTCGGACACGGTGCCCGACACGATCCGACACGGTGTCCGACGTGTCCGACACGATCCGACACGGTGTCCGACACGGTGCCCGACGGTCCGACACGACCATCGTGGCCGTGGCGGCCACGATCATCGCGGCGGCCGCCTCCCCTCCCACCGAGGGCGACTCGACCTTCGGAGAGGTCCGGCGCCCGCTGTTCCCAGAAGAGGTCGCGAACGTCGCTCGCATCAAGGCGGTGGCGGATGAGCGCAAGCGCAAGCGGGATGAGGATATTCCCTTCTCCGAGCCCTTCTCCCTCTCTTCCCGGCCACTCCCCTCCCCTCTCCTCTCCGCCCCTCCCTCCCCGCCCTTCCCCTCCCTTTCCCTTCCCTCCCTGCCTACCTCCCTCCCTTCTCCCTCCCCTCCCTCCCCTCCCTCTACTCCCTCGCGCAACTCTGCCGCCGTCTCCTTCTCCCTCACCTCGCCTCCCCTGCTACCCTGGACTGGGCCAGACAACAAACGCCACCGCCCCACCTGCGGCCCCCATGGGGCTTAGCGCGGCATGGTATACGGCCCCCCGATGGGCCGATGGGCCGTAGAGCAACCGTAGATGGGGATGGGGTGGTGTCGTGGTGTCGTTTGTTGTTTGCTCACCCCCGCACCTAGAGGACAACGTCGAGGTGGACAGCGAGTTCCACACCACGGCGAAGGAGATGAAGCAGGCAGCCACCCACTTCCTCAAGTAGGTAGCCGCCCGCTCGGAGCGGCCTCTCTCCCTCGGGACCCTCGGTCCGAATCATGTTAAGTTTTTTCGGTTGTGGGTCCTGGGTCGCACGGTGACGCCCGTCGCGGGCCCGTCGCCGCGGCTGGACGCAGCTTGAAGCATGCGTGCATTCGGGCCCCAAGAAGGGCCCGTGGAGTCCACGACTCGTCGTCACGCACACACGACGCACGACGCACGCGCGACACACGCACGCACGCACGCACGCACGCACGCACGCACGCACGCACACACACACACACAGACACACACACACACACACGCACACACACACGCACACACACACACACGACACACACACACACACCACACGACACACACACCACTTACCTCGGTCCGACGCGGTCCGAAGATGTTCGGATCTCCTGGCTTCCTCCAGTCAAGGTGGCACCCGCCGCCACGCTTGTCGCAGCTTGAAAAGCTCGCGCGTTCGGTTCGGACCCCAAGAGAGGTCCACGGGTCGCGGGATCCACTAGTCATCACACATACAGCACGTACACACGCACTCTCTCTCTCTCTCTCTCTCTCTCTCTCTCTCTCGTCCTCCTCTCGTGGGCGGGAGCACCACCACCTGAATTTGTTATGCAGTTGTGCACGGCGCCGCGCCGTGTGTCTTGTTTTGCCCCGTGCCCAGGGACCTGGGCCGACGGCATGGGGCCCGGGGTGTTACAAACTAGAGGTGATCGTTTTCTTATTCGTTGTTTGTTTTGCCGATCGGCGCGGGCCCTCGCACCCCCCCTCCCCATCAGAGTAGATATTGGCCCTTGGCTGTGTCTGGCGCCTGTTTCAAGCAGGCGGGGTCTCTAAACAGATGTCAGGAGGCACCCCCCCTCCCCCCGCCCTTCCGCCAAATGTTGAAACAAACGCCGAATCAGAAAACGTTCACGAGGTGGTCCTCCTCCCGCGCGTAGGGCGCACGTGCGAGGGCGGCGACGGTCGCCGCCAGGCCCGCCCGCCAAGCAGCGGGGGTGCTGCGAGAGGCGGCGGAGACTGCGGAGCAGAGCATGACTCAGCTCGAGACTCGCCCGTCCGCTGGCGGGTCGGTCGAGCGCGAGCGCTTGAGAGAAAATGCGACGTGGAGATGGCTCTGCTACACTCGTGTTGCCGCCGTCGGGTCGGGAGTCGTAGGCTCCATCCTCTCGTCGACTCGTCCACCCCCCATTTTATCTAGTAGGCTGACGCCTTATTCCGCCTGCGACCGCGGTGGCCACGCGCGTATTGCGAGGAAGTCTCGAGCGAGAGTCGCGCGGGGCTGGCTGGTTGGTTGGGGGGTTGGTGGATGGTTGGCTGGATGTGCTTCTGTATGGCTGGTTGGCTGGATGGTTGGCTGGCTGGTTTAGTTGGGTAGCCGCGGGTTTGGCAAGTCGGTTGCTGGCTGTTTGGCTGGCTAACCCTGCCGACCGCCGTGAAATTGTCTGGATAACCTTAACATCTAATATTGCGAGGTGTAGTGTAATGTGGCATGATCACGTACATGGCTGTGTAAGACCACCCCAAAACAACACACACTTAACATTGGGCTGCGCGTGCAATCGCGTAAAAAACCCTTACATGCGGTATGCGCGCAAAAAAAAACAGCCGTTATATAGGCGATGTAGATGCCAACGCCCTCCTGGGAGTAGGCTTGTTTCGTGATGTTTCAAGCGGGAGCCAAAACATTTGGAAACGCGCTCAGATCATGCCTCATACCTGATCCGAAATGCGCTCTGCCCTGCGACGAGGGCCTCATTTCGCGACCGCGCGCGGCGCACGCGCATGCGTAATGATGAAAAAAACGAACCCGAAATACCCGACGGCAAGGTTGTCTGCCATTTTTACAGCACTTTTTTTCACATGTTGCTTAAACATGATAAATTTTGGGAAAAAAAAAAAAAACCATCCCAAAACGTTCATTTTTCATTGATTTCAATGATTTCGATAGTTTTCCAGACCCCTCGGGGGACACCCGCCACAGTGCTCGTAGTTACCTCCCCAGGCCTTACCCGAAAACAAAAAAATGCAGAAGGCGCGAGGGATTCTGTCCCGCCGCCTTCTGAGAAGGCATTATCCTTCTCACTTCCCCCCCTCGCGCGCCGCCGATCCTCCTCCGACTCCGATTCCAGCTCCTCCTCCTGGTCGTCGCCGTGCCCCTCCTGCTCGTCGTCGTGCTTCTCCTCCTCCTCCGCCTCCTCCTCCTCCTCCCTCTCCTCCTCCTCCTCCTCCTCCTCCTCCTCCTGCTCCTCCTCCTCCTCCTCCTCCTCCTCCTCCCTCCTCCTCCTCCTCCTCCTCCTCCTCCTCCTCCTCCTCCTCCTCCTCCTCCTCCTCCTCCCCCTCCTCCTGCTATTCCTCCCTCCCCCTCCCCCCTCGCCCTCGCCTCCCTCCCCCCTCGCCCTCGTCTCCCCCGTCCATGGCCCTCTCGCCCGCCCCCTGGCGGCGCAGGCCAAGTACCTCGTGGCGGTGTCCAGGTCGGGCCAGGTCCGCGCCGCGTGGTACGCGTTCGTGACGGACCGGCCGGCGCCGGGTGCCACTTCTGGGCCGTGGGTGGTGAAGCTGGTCACGGAGGACCTCGGCGCAGACAGGGAGGGCCGGACGCACACCACCTGTAGTTACACGGCCACCGCCACCCGGGAGACGGACATGGAGAAGCTGATCGCGGGGCACGTGCGCCTGATCACGAGGGGCGTCGACGCGGACGACTGGGGCCCGTTCCTGCGTGCGTGACGGAGCGTGCGCCCCACGGTCAGGAAAACGGAGCAGCGACAGGAAGGATAGGGGGGATCAGGGGGAGAAGGGGGCGGCGGAGGAAAGAGGGTGTCGAGGACGAGGAGAGGGTGGAGGATGACGAGGAGGCGCAAAAGGAAGAGGGAGAGGAGGTCGGGGATGCGAAGAAGGGGAATGAGGAGGATACAACGAAAGAGAAGAGGGAAGGAGTAGGAGGAGGAGCACCAGGACGAGTAGGACGAGCAAAGGAATGATGAGAGGAGGAGGAGGAGGAGGAGGAGGAGGAGGAGGAGGAGGAGGACGAGGAGGAGGACGAGGACGAGGACGAGTCCGAGGAGGGGGGGAGGATAACTAGAGGAAGAGAAGGACGAGGACTCGGGGGCGGAGCCTAGGGAAGAGAGATGAGGGGAGGAGGTCGCTATGCATGAGAATGGAGACGAATCTCCAAGCAGTGCTTGTACCAAGGGGGTTCTTGCTTCTGCCATGCATAGGTGATCTCAGAAAGAGGATGATGAGGATTGTGATGAAGAGGTACGAAAGAGTGCCAGGGCAGGGCGGGGAGCAGGTGGCCAGGCGGCAAGGAGCAGCAGCAGCAAGAGGAGGAGGAGGAGGAGGAAGAGGAAGAGGAAGAGGATTATGATGGTGATGATGATGATGCTGATGATGAGGAGGAGGAGGAGGAGGAGGAGCAGAAGGAGGAGCAGGAGGAGGAGGAGAGGGAGGAGCAGGCGAGGGCACCGGGGCGATCAGCCGACACTGCCCGCAGCTAGAAGCTCGAAGGAGAAGCATGACTAGCCGGCCGCTCTGCGGTTGATCGGGAGTTTCTGTCACTGCATACAGAAGAAAGGGCGTGCGCTTCTCGGCGAGAGGAAAATCATCGAGATGAGAAAGGGCGTTAGGATCAGGAGGTCGAGGCTCGCAAGGGGAATGATCAGGAGAGTACGCTCTTCGCCGCGGCCGACGCCGCCCGTCTGGCGGTCGGGCGAGCGCTCGCAGCTCGAGGGGGGCCTGGTGCTGTGGTTGCATCGTGTCCTCGGGCACTCACCGTACCGTCTGCGGTCAGGAATTCTGGCTCCGCGTGTCGCGCCACCAGCTCTGGCCTGCCACGCTTCGGCGCGACACGCTATCCAGGTCCCAGCCCCCAGGCGTCAACGTCTCGAGGTTTTCCCAGCCGCTCGCCCTGCGGAGCGGCGGGACACGCCATCCGCTTGCAAGGCATAGCGTGTCGCCGGGTCCGCCGCCGCGGCGCGCTGAGCAAAGGCTCTTGACCGTAATTTCCCGTAGCAGGAGCAGGGGCAGGAGCACGAGGAGGAATGGGGAAGGAGGAAGGAGGGTGGAGGAGGAGGAGGAGGAGGAGGAGGAGGAGGAGGAGGCGGAGGAGGAGGAGGAGAGGAGGAGGAGGAGGAGGAGGAGGAGAGGAGAGAGAGGAGGAGAGGAGGAGGAGGAGGAGGAGGAGGAGGAGGAGGAGGAGGAGGAGGAGGAGGAGGAGGAGGAGGCGGAGGAGGAGAGAGAGAGAGGGACCACGACGTCGAGAACGACGAGAAGCAGCCGCGGCCAGCGGGAGCAGGAGCGCAGGGGGGCGGTGCCGGAGCGCGCACCCTCAGGCGGCGAGCCCGCCGGGCTCGGCCCCGAGCCGTCGGTGGAGAGGTCCCCGCTCTTCTCGGCGGCCCCCTCGCCGCCGGAGGAGGCCGCGGCCCGACAGGACCCCGCCAGCGGCGGGCCGGTCTGGGGCCACCGGTCGGGGCGCGCGAGCCCGCGCGGACTTGGCGGCGGAGGCCTGCCGCCAGGAAGCTGGCGGGAGCTGAGGGAGGCGGGAGCGGAGGGAGTCTGATTTCGTGTTCCGTCAGGGGGCTCCCAGGGGCCTCCCCGGGACCTTCCAGGAAGGACTCGGGAGGAAGAGCCGGTCCCGGGGGGGGGGGGGGTCCAGGGTCCAGGGCTCGTTTCCCTCAGGACCCGTGGCCTGCATCAGGGCAGGGGCCTGGCGACGGACACGGCAGAGGCCCAGAATGAGGATCGCCCCAGAGCGTTCTGGAGCGCTCTCAGGGAGTTCCAGAGCGCTCTCGGAGCGTTCCAGCTGGAGCGGCCGCGGCGCCTGATACGTTCTCCAGGCCCTCAGGCTCCGAGGGATTCCCGATTCATCCTCGTCCAGATTTCTCCTCATCTTGTCTTCGTCTTGGGAAGGGGGCGGAGTATGCGCGAGGCGGCGGAGGCGGAGGCGGAGGCAGGGGCGGCGGAGGCGGAGGGAGGGGCGGCGGCGGCGGAGGGTGTGGAGGACGGGCGAGTGTCCTGCCTGGCTGCGGCCTCCTCTGGCGGCGTGGGCCCTGCCGTCGTCTTCCCTCTCGCTCCTCCTCCGCCCCCGCCGCCGCCGACCCCGCCCGCCTCCACCGCCTCGCATCTCCCCCTCCGCCTCCGCCGGGGGCCAGCTGACCTCTGTCTGGCACGTGGGCCTGGCGGCGTTGGCGGAGGAGGGGGCGGGGGATAAGGACGAGGTCGGGGCCTGGTGAAGGAGCAGAAGGGGGGACCAGCAGGAGCAGGGATATGAGGCCGCGGCTAAGGATGGCCCGTGCCAGGGCTGTCTACCACAGTCATCAAAGGGCAGCGTGGGAAAGAAATGGAGGAGGAGGCGGAGGAGGACCAGTGTAAATCCAATACTCATCGACGATCTTGGAATACCCCCCCTCCAAGCTCCCTCTTCATAGGCCCCTCCCTACAAGGGTTCAGTTCCACTGATGGAAATGCTCCGTTGGGAGACAGCTGTTTGAAAACCCTGAAGCTTGCCATAAGAACATGACCTCGAACGCCACGAGTCGACCTGACTATTGCGTCTCGAAGATCCTTACGCAATCGTGCAAGAACACTGTTCCTGGGACTCCAACACCGCGAGTCAGCGCAGCTGTTGCTCCCGAGCCGTCTTGAATCGCTCCGAAACGTCGTTTCTGGTACGTTGGAGAATCCGTGGACCTCCTGCAAATTGTTGAAACTGATGTGCGCGGAGCTGAGGCGAGAGCCACCTTTCGAAAAAGAGCCGCCCTCAATCCGTGAAGCTCTTGCACATGTTTACACCGAATGCGGGCGGCGTTGAGACGAGAGCCACATTTTGAAAACCAACCGTCCTCAATCCGCGAAGCTCCTGCAATTTGCTCAAACGAAAGTGCGCGGCGCTAAGGACCGAGCCACATTTTGAAAACCACTTGTCTTCAATCCGCGAAGCTCCTGCAATTTGCTCAAAGGAATTTGCGCGGCGCTAAGGCGAGAGCCACATGAAAAGGACCCGCCCTCCATCATGAAACTGCTGCCAGTTTTTAAGCTTCAGGCTCATGAGCGGCAAGGAAGTCCAAGGCGAAATGCCCAGCCCGCCTTTCCGACTGGCCTCTGTGTCCGACAGGGAGGGGCTATTCATGAAGAAACCAAATTGAGCAGGACGACGACGACGCGAGGACGACGAGGATAAGGAGGAGGAGGAGGATATTGATGATTCTGCCGCTGCTGAGCACCATCATCATATATCATACAGAAGCATCATTATGATAGTCAGCACCATCATCAGCAGCATCATCATCATCACCATCATCATGAACATTATGATATTGATGGTGATTGTGGTGGTCATCTTGGCGACGGTCAGGATCAGTTGTATGATGATGGTGGTGGTAGTGTTGGTGGTGTTGATGGTGATGATGGTAGTGATTGTGGTGATGATGATGACGATGATGATGCTGCTGATGATGATGCTGATACTGATGCTGATGCTGATGGTGGTGGTGCTGATGCTGATGCTGATGCTGGTGATTGTGATGGTATTGTGATGATGATGGTGATGATGATGATGGTGATGATGATGATGATGATTATTATGATGATGATGGTGATGATGACGATGATGATGATGATGATGATGATGATGATGATGATGATGATGATGATGATAGTGATGATGGTGGTGGTCGTGGTGTTTGTGATGGTGATGGTAGTGATGATGGGTAATGACCATGATCATGATCATGGTGATGGTGACGGTGAGACGGTGACGTTGACAGTGGCAGTGCGAGCGATGGTGATGCTGATGCACGGTGCTGCAGGGCACTTGTTCTATTTGGGAGACCTGCGGCCACCCGCACAAGGTTCCCCAGAAGGATCGCATACGACGAGTAGGATGACCAGCGGCCTCCTCGTCTCGGACTGGACGGCATCTGGGCACCAGCGGGGCCAGCGGTGTTGTGCACACGAAGCTGGGCCGATTCTCCTGAGGGCGCCCGCTTCCTGACCGTTGTGCCCGACGCTCTCCCAACCCTGGGGGACAGAAGCCTGGGCGTTTCAGGAACGTCGTGGCAGCTTTGGAACAAAGCGATCCAGAACGACGATCGTCGGTGATAGTGGGGGAGAGAAGGATCCGCTGCAATGGGATGAAGGGCAGGTGGAGGAAACGAAATGGAGCGGAAGGAAGAGGTAGGAACCCTTGGACGTTCAAGGCTGCTGCAGTGGCCCTGGACGCTCGGCGTGAGCCGATTCCTCCGCATTTCCGCGTTTTGATGCTGTGGCCGTCCCGGCCTCCCCGTGCCGATAGCGGTGGCCGTGTTGCGGCGAGGGGCGATCGTGAGACCGCGGCAGAGGCGGCGGTGGCGGACATGGCTCCGGGAGGGTCGTGGGCGGCGACCGTGGGAGGCAGCCCGGCCAGAGGGCGCTCCGGGGCCCCGGCGCGTCGAGGGCCGCCTCCGCATTCCCCGCGCGCGGAGCCCGAACGGTGCGCTCCGAGCCAATTTTTACTCCCCCGCTATTTCCCCCCTCCAGCTCCGCTCCCCCCTCCGCCCTCTGGCTTTTGGCGTGTGCGGTGTGCTCATCTCTCCTTTCTCTCTCACTTCTCCCCCCCATCGCTCTCCTCCTCTCCCTCTCTCCCCCTCTCTCCTTCAATTTCCTCTTGCTCTCTGCTTCCCTCTTTCCCCCTCTTTTTTTTTTTTGTTCTCTCTCTCTCTCTCCCTCTCTCTCTCTCTCTCTCTCTCTCTCTCCCCCCCCCCTTCTCCTCCCTCTTCTCTCCTCTTCCGTTTTCTCTCTCTCCGAGTCCCCTCCCTGCCTCTTCCGGCTGCCCCTCCCCCTCGCCCTCCGGCCCTCGACCCGCCCTCCCTGCCCTGGCCCGCGCCAGGACGCCGGCGCGCCCGTGCCAGCGGAGGGCGGGCCGGCGCCGCCGCAGCGGCCTCTGAGCAGGAGGAGCCGATTTTGTCAGCGGTGACCCTGCTCCTCCTCCTCCTCCTCCTCCTCCTCCTCCTCCTCCTCCTCCTCCTGCTCCTCCTCCTCCTCCTCCTCCGCCTCCTTCTCCTCCTCCTCCTCCTGCTCCTCCTCCTCCCCCTCCTCCCAGCCGTTTTGGGCCCAGACCGCTAGATCCGAGAGCGGGGGCCTTGCCTGTGCGAACTTCAAAACGGCACGCTGCACAGGCGAGCCAGATTCAGTTGCAAGCATCCCCGCCTTCCTGGCGACAGGATGGCACCAGCCACGCCGCCATGGCAGCGCCGCGCCAACGAGCGCAACGACGCATGGTACGGCTGGAGCTACACGGGGAACGACAAGGGCAACAAAGGCTATGGGAAAGGAGCTGGAGGCCGTTCATACCAAGGCAGCCAGCAGCAGACCTTGTGGAAGTGTGGGCAATGTCTCTGTGGCAAGAACTTGGGGAGCTACTGGTTTTGCAAGCACTGCAAGGCGCCCAGGCCCGAGCCCAGTGATACCGAGCTCGACCGTTTGGGAGCTTGGGCGAACGGGCCGCCAGCCCTGCAGCCAGGACCCCAGCCGATTCCGTCAGGGGAGGCGCTCAGCGAGGAGGAGCTCGAGCGCATGGTGTCCTTGGCCAATCGCTTTGGTGATGTGGCCGCAGCCAGCCAGCACAAGGTCGCGCTGGAGCGGCTCCGCGCGGCCAACAAAGTGCCAGAGGAGAAGCCGCTCCAGCAGAGGGCCACCGCAGCCCATCAGCGAGTTCAGTTCCTCGAGAAGAAGCTCAACGGTGAAGTCGACGAGTTGGAGAAGTGGAGAGCCTGGTGTCAAGAGAAGGCCACAGTCGTCCAACAGCTCACGAGCGAGCTCGAGGAGGCCGATGCGCAGCACAAAGCTCTGGTGGACCAGCTACACAGCTCAGTGTGTGATAAGCAGGTGGTTGCTCCTCAGTCTGCTGGTCTCAAGCTTCGCGATATTGTGGACGGCAAGTTGGACTGTCTCGAGTTCGTGGACGCGGGGGAGATCTTCAGCGTGCCTGAGGACGAGTACGTTGTCACTGAGGGCGACAAGCAGATTCTGCGCGACAGAACGAACGAGTTCAAGGCACACATCGCCAGGGTTACCAAGGAAGCCTTCGGCGGTATCATCAGTCAGTTGGACACTATCAAGCAGCAGCACGCGCAGCACATGGAAAGACTGGGGAGGAAACGACGCAAAGCAGCAGAAGAAGAGGATCAAGCTGCAGGTGGAGGAGATGCAGCGCAGGGTGCAGCAGCGACGGCCGCAGGGACAGGAGCTCCAGCTTCGGGGTCCTCGTGTTCGGCCGCGGCTGGGGCTGCTGGAGGCGGGGAGAACGTCAGGGAACGAGCTCGACGTGCAGCGTCCTAGGCACCTCCCCCTGCACCAGAGCAGGCTGCAGCGGCATCCGCATGAGCGCGCAGGGGGACGGCAACCAGAGGGGCCAGCTGTTCGGCCTGAGCATCAGAAACGTCTTCCTCATCTGATAGCCCCCCCAGAGGGGCACCCTTTTGCGAGTGCAGAGGCGCCGCCTGGAGAGAGTGGGCGTGCGCCAGACCCTGCAGAGGTGCACCAGCTTTTAAGTAGGCTTTGCCGTTTTCCGCCCCCCGAGCCAGGCTCCGAGCCCCTGGGTGAGTTTCTGCGTCTAGGAAGCCCTGGACTGGAAAGTTTTGAGTTGGTTGTGGAGACGGCCAATGTCACCTCCCGGAGATCGGCTAAGCCCTGGTTGCAACGTTCGGAAGCACATATTATCTTGATGCAAGAGCACAAGTTGGTCCTCGGCGACCAAATTGAAGAGGCCTCCAGCTGGGCCCTCAAGCAAGGCTGGAAGTCTCGGTTCGTGGCGGCTGAGGCTGGAGTAGGCTCAGGAGCTTCGGGCGGGGCGGCGATCTTCGTCCGTTCGTTCTTGGGATGCTACGACCTGGAGGCTGGCCGCAAAATATACAAAGCAAGAGCTGTCGGTTGTTGGGTGCAGATTCCTGGGGGTGAATCGATACTTTGCATCTCGACCTACTTGCGCGATTCCGAGGGGCTCTCCGCTGAGGACCTCAAGATTTTGGCCGCGACCGGAGCAGTGGCGCAGAGCTACCGCAAGCCTCACATCATCGGAGGCGACTTCAACATGGAGCCAGCTGAGCTACATGAATGTGACTTGGCAGGCAGTTTATCCAGTTGCATAGTGTACCCAGAAGTGAAGGGTACGTGTGCGACTACGGCCTCGAGCACGGTCAGGCTGTTAGACTACATGGTGGTCTCGGGAGGCCTGTCGAAAGGAATCCAGTCCACCAGGGTGATTTTGGAGAGCGATCTGAAGACTCACACGCCCGTCCAAATTAAGTTCTACCCCACCCTCGCGGACATTAAGTTCCTCACGTTCTCCAAGCCTCCAGTGATACCCGCGCAGCGCCCTATAGGTCCTTGCCCTGAGCCCCCGTCTTGGGACGACGCCTTGGATTGCGCCACTTACGGGCTCTCACTGGTTCGCGAAGGAGCCCCACGTAATAAGATTCAGAGGAGCATGAATTTGGCGTACAAGTTTTGGGCTAGCACAGCTGAAACAGAGTTGATTGCCAGTCGACAGATCGACATCCCGCTGTTGGGTACGAGGGGCAGGTTGCCTAAGTTGATTTGGAGGTCAGCATTAGAAGTAGACAAAAAGAAAGACGTCAGGCAACCTGCTCTGTTCACGCTGCGCTGGTTGGAGAGCACGTTCCGTCTTTTTATCAGCCTGCTGCGCGCCCTGGACGTTCCGGAGGCGACGGAGGCTGCAGCTTCCGAAGTTGGGGCGTCGGCATGGTTGCCGCGATCCGATATGCTTTTTGAGAGCCGAGCTCCGCCAGGATCGACACCGACAGTCCCCACGCCAGCGCGCTCTCGTGTGCTCCGCCAGCTTCGTGGTGCACGTGCTTGCCTAGCCGATCCTCCGGCCTGCATAGGCCGACATTTGGAAGAGTTCTCAGAGACGTATGAGTGCATCAAAGGCTTTATCCAGGCTCAGGACATAGATAAGATCTTCGAGGTCTCGGAGGTTCTTGGGGAGTTAGATCTGGGCTGCAGCATCTTAGATAAGATCTCCGAGGACTTGCGGGCGTACTCTTTGAAGGCCAAGTCGGAGGCTCAGAAGTCTTGGAAGGCCTGGTTATGTGACGGGGTCGATAAAGGGGCGGGGAGAGCTCATGCGTGGACGCGCCTCCCCAAAGCGTGGCAACCCACCGCCGCCCTCTCGGCCCAAGGGGCTGTGCTGGCGGACTCCAAATCGTCGTTGGCCTCTGAGGCCCATAAATTTGGTAAGCTGTGGCAGGCCTCCAAGACGCCAGAGTTGCCCGAACAAGTAGAGTACATTCAGCCCCTCGCTTGTGTGCCGCCACCAGAGATGAGGGCAGTTTCGCATCGGTATAAGCTCACGTCCGCGACCTCCGTGGACGGCTTCCACATGCGCCACTTCAGCAGCATTTGTGATCAACGTTTGCTGGCATTGATGTCTTTATATGCCGTCATGGAGGCGACCTCCATCCTGCCGAACCAAGTCCGCGCGATTGTGGTCCCACTTCTAGCGAAACCTGCAGGAGGTTGGAGACCTATTGGGTTGTTCAGCAGTTTTTTATCGCTTTGGGGGCAAGCTTCGGAGACCAATTGCGGCGTCTTGGGAGGCTGCCAATTGGCGCCCGTACTTGGCGGCGGGGCCCTTCTCGGGAGCTTCGGACGCGGTCTGGGGGCAAGCGGTGAGGTCGGAAAAGGCTGTTCGTCCTGGGCCCCATAAGCAGTCAAAGAGCCTCAAGGGAACGCCCAAGAAAGAAGGAAAGACGGTGGCCTGTACGGTTCCCTGGGACCTCCTGAAGCACTACGAGACTATTGTGATGTCTATCCTGGGAGATAGATGCGAGCTGCTAGCGTTGCCGAAGCAGCTGTACCGTGTAAGCATCGCCGCGAACAAGGGTCCACGCTTCTTGGCGATGGCCAGCATGGTGCATGGCCCCCATTTTGCATCTTCAGGAGGTATCGCAGGCTGTTCGTTGGCGACAACTTATATTAGAGCGTACGCCATTCCCACAGTAGACTGCATCACTTTCCCGCCCCGCACGCCCTTGGATATCTATATCGATGATTATGGCATGTCGTCCACAGGTAAGCCCAAGCAAGTAGCACATTATATTATTCACACGGCGGCACAGCTATACGTTGGACTCACTGAGGAGATGTGCGTACAAGTTGCCCATGAGAAAGCGTCGGTCATATGTTCATCACACAAGACTGGAGAAGCCATCAGGCTAGCTCTAGGAGGGTACGGCGGAGCCTCGTACGTGGAGTCTGCAGTGAATTTGGGAATCGATGATACGGCAGGGAAGAGCAGGAGGAGAAAGGGACGAGGACAGAAGCAGCAGAAGAGAGCAGCTGTTTTCAAGAAGAGAACGAAACGTTTCAAGCGAGTCAAGCAGGTGCTGGGCAAGCACTGCCGAAGTATTTTCACGAGTGGACCTCTAGCAGGCCTGTCTTATGGAGCTGAAGTGCACGGCCAGTCTGATCACGAGTTGGCGGCTGCTCGGCGTGCTGTGGGCTCTATCTTACGGCCGTCTGCAGGCATGAGGTCCTTCACCTCTCTGTTGTTGTTGTTGCACGGTGATCCATCGTGGTATGGATCAGTGGCACCAGTGGTGCGCTACGCTAAGGAGGTCTTCTCGAACCAAGTTAGATCCTCGCCTAATACATTGTCGCTCGGAGTTTTGAGGGAAGCTCGGGGGTCGGCTTACGGGGTCACCAAAGAAGAGCCCGCCGGGAAGAAGGTCACGGGTCCCCTCTCAGCGCTCCGCCTCAGCCTCCTCAGGATGCAATGGGACATGAAGAGTTTCTGCGTCATGGTCAACGATTTCGGAGAAGACATCATTTTAACGTCATGTTCCCCAGCGCTCATAAAACAGATGTTGCACGATGGAGTTTTGAGGCAGCTCGAAAGTGAGGCAGGTAGAGTTCACAATGTACCTTGTCGAGTATGTTATGATGTGGTGTCGCCACAGCTTCGTTCGTCACGGTATACATACTACGAGACGGGTTGTATCAAGTCGCTGGTGTGCGGAGCGGTGTGGACCAACGAGCGTGCGCTCGACTTGGGGTACGCTCTGCCATATGCTCAGTGTCCTTTAGGCTGCGGAGCGCGTGACACGATCTTCCACCGTCTGTGGGAGTGCAGTGCGGCCGACGATGATAGGAGGGATTTGATCGACGATGACGATTTGATCACCCAGGCTAGAAGTATCGATTGATCGGACGCCAAGGAAACACTGTTTTTCTCTAAGGGGCTGTTTGAACACCGTGGAGATGTGCTACCACGCCCACGACAGCAAGGAGGTATTATCACTCACACGCCCGAAGGAACAGAAGACGTCGTAGATCCTGGCCAGGTTAAGGGATATATATTCATGGGCGGGTCCTGTACCAGACACCCTATCAAGGAGCTGAGTAGGGCCACTTGGGGCGATGTACAGGTCACCCAGGATGCTCAGGAGACCTGCTCGGTGTGTGGGCCTATTTGGGCTCCGCTCCCCCAGACCCCCCAAGCTGGAGAGTTTGCGGCCCTCGCCATGGTCTCACAGAACCTAGGAGGCCCCTCGGAAGGTTTTTCGGGTTGCGCGAATGTGGCCAGCACCTTCGCGCTTCCTCCTGAGGCCAGGTTCTCATATAAGAAAATGGATTCGGGCAACATGTTATTTGCCCAATCGTGCGACCTGTCTGCAGTTAGGAAAGTAAAAGCGCATGTGGCTGACAGTCCAGATTTGACTGCCCAGCAACGCTGGGATACATTCGGGAATGACGCGGCCGATCGCGCCGCACGTCAAGGACTGCTCGCCCACCCCACAGGCTCCAAGGCTGAGCTTGATGAAGTAGACAGGAAAGTCAAGGTGTCTCGTGCGGTTTGTAGGCTGGCGGCCCGTTTGCTGCCCAAGTGGCCTGCCCTGAATCTCACAGGGGTCCACTTGAACCCCAGAGAGCCCCGCCAGAAGCCCGCGGGCCCCGAGACTTTTGAGCACGAATGGGAATGGCATAGGTCATACTGGAGGCGTGCTGTATGCCTCAGGATACGTCGGCACAACCCTGTCTTCGTTTTCGGTGAGAGCGACGCGCCGTCAACTGGAGGTTGCACGGGGAAGGTGCCAGAGCCGTTGCTACAGGTGGCCGCCAGAGGCCACATGTTGTTGAGCTTCGATTGCAGCGATCGATCTCAGCTGTTCATTTGTGTTAGGTGCAAAGCTATTTCTACGTTGGGCCCCCTAGCGCTTCTAGCTAAGGTTTGCAGGGCCCCAACGAGGAACAATCTAGAGCGTTGGAAGTTTCGAGTGCTCAAGGGTCGCCATCCCAAGATCGACGGAGTCGTGATTGAGGCGTCTCCTGAGGACCTGCAGGCAGTGGGCGAGGATCCCCAGCAGCACGATACTGTCGTCGACCAGTCGTCTTCGTCGTCGGCCATCGTAGCTGCTGCTGGGGACCAAGAAGTCCATCATACAAGGCATTTTGCCGAGCAGGCTCCAGCTGTGGAGCCCCTTCTTGAGTGTGCCCAGCAGAGAGATCAAGTCGTCGACCTGTCGTCGTCGTCTGGTACCATCAGAGCTGCGGGCCATCTCGAAGGTCTTTTTCTTTTTGCCCCACAAGAAGGGCCAGGTGCAGAGCAGGGCGCCATTCCCCACGAAGAGGGTGAGGCGTCCGAGCGAGAGCAGCCGGGGCGTGAGTGCACGCCTATTCACCAAGAGGAGGACGAGGCTCCCTTGCAAGCTGCTCGTGTAAGCACCGTGGAGTCTGGTGACTCCGATTGACCTCTGGCGCCTTCGTGTCCGTGCGGCCCGTCCCGCTCAGTCACCGCCAGAGGTTCTTTCACTGGCACCAACGTTGTGTCAGTCATGGCCGTGTCAAAAAAAATCCTCCTCCTCCTCCTCCTCCTCCTCCTCCTCCTCCTCCTCCTCCGCCTCCTCCTCCTCCTCCTCCTCTTCCTGCTGCTCCTCCTCCTCCTCCTCCTCCTGCTCCTCCTCCTCCTCCTCCTCCTGCTCCTGTTCCTCCTCCTCCGCCGCTGCTCTTTCTCTCCCCGTCCACCGCCTCCGCTCTCGCGTGCGGCCAAGAGGGGCGTGCTGACTGCGGCCGGGCCGCCGCAGAGGGGGCCCTCTGCGTTGGGGGAGGGCCTCGGTGTTGCTGAACTGCTTGGCGGCTCTTCTTGGGTTTCTTCCAGTCCTTCTGTGGTAGAACGAAGCAGAACTTCTGGAACAGAGGGGCCTCGTCCCTTACCTAGGGTTCCTTATGACAGCGTTTCGACTGCAGGGGGGGGGGGCGGGGTGGATATCATGGCCGGGGCCACGATGTCTCCTCAGATTGCATGGCCCCGCTTCTTGCTTCGGTGCACTCCCTGCACCCCTTCCCCAGTCCGCGCACATGCCTCGGGCCATGATTTGCGACCCCCCTCTTGGGCGCTTCCCTCTGGGACACTCCCGACACTCCCGCCCTGGTGGGAGGAGGGGGGCAACGACGACGACGACGCGGCGAGAGGGAGGAGAACGAGGAATGAGCCAGGGGTGAGGGAGCAGGAGCAAGGGGGCGAGCAGGAGCAGGAGCAGAAGTAGGAGGAGGAGGAGGAGGAGGAGGAAGCCGATCAAAATCGATGCAACGTGAAAAGGCGCACGAGGTGGGGCGAGGAAGCAGGTTTCAAAGCCAGTGCGAGGTAGTCCAGCAGCGTCGCGCCCTCCAGGCACGAGGCGGGCATGCTGGTGTCGGACATTACCACCATGGTGCTCAGCAACGAAGGCCCCTCTTTGTTTGGTCGTGACTTCGGTCTGGCACGTGCATTCAGATCTCCCATTGCTAGTCGCCGTGCTTACGCGGAGAAGGATGGGGACGAGGAGAACAAAGCGGGTGAGGAGGATGGGTGTGAGCGTGAGAAGACGGTGTGGGGGGGAATGAGCATGCAAATGAAGATTGGGACGCGGAAGAAGGCAAGGTCGTACAGGGCGTTGCAGACATGACCTCACCTTCGGCGCGTCGCGCCATCGGCCGAAGGCCAGTAGAAGCCAAGCGGCGGCCGGCCCGCCAACGGAAGGCGAAGGGCGCAAAAACGCGACGTCCACACTGTGGGGCCCCGTATCCGCGTGAATTTCGTGTGGTGTGGTGATCGCCCACTTGAGGGAAAGCGGATTCAATGTGGGGGCTGGAACTGGTGGGGCTGGCGTTGGACAAAAAATCTGGGTTCGTCCACCTCCTCCTCCTCCTCCTCCTCCTCCTCCTCCTCGTTCCTCCTCCTCCCCATTCCTCCTCCTCCTCCTCCTCCACAGTGACACAATAGGAATACTACTCTCCTCTCTCCCCTGGTGGCGTCGGGGTGATGTTTGGCCCACATCCGCGTACTTGTTTTCTACCAGCAGGATTCCCGGGAAACGGGTTTTCGCTTGGTTTGTTTCAAAATGCTGCTCTCGCTGAAGCGCTGGCTTCATTTTCGGGCTACCGCTCGTTCCGAATCGTGCTCCCGCTGCAGCGTTGGCCTCATTTCCGCGCTTCCGCTCGTTCCGAATCGTGCTCCCGCTGGAGCGATGGCGTCAATTTCATTCCAGCGCCATGCCACAGCATGGTTTCCGGTCCTTCCAAATAGGCCCCAAAATCTAAAACATGCCCCCCCGAAAGAACCATCGGAAGTGATGACACATTCGGTGTCGATTCGGTGATCTTGTGGGTCGCAGAAGCCCCCTTTCCACTTTGGGGCGTCGCCACGCCATGCTATGTCAGGCTACGCGTCCTCCGAATCGTGCTCCTGCTGCAGCGCTGGCCTCATTTCCGCGCTTTCGCTTGTTCCGAATCGTGCTCCCGCTGGAGCGCTGGCGTCATTATTTCTAACGCCATGCCACCGCATGGTTTTCGGTCCTTCCAAATAGGCCCCAAAATCTAAAAAGTGCCCCCCCCCTCCCCCCCCGAAAGAGCCATCGGAAGTGATGACACATTCGGTGTCGATTCGTTGATTTTTGGTCTGCAGAAGCCCCCTTTCCACTTTGGGGCGTCGCCACGCCATGCTATTCTAGGATACGCGTTGATCTTCAACACGCTACGCCATGTAGTGCGATGCCCTGCTACGAAATCCGACTGTGCGAGATCTACGCCATGATAAGGGATGGGAGGGAGGGGTGGGACGTCAGATATGGCGCGAGCGCACCTAGCTTGTCCTCCTCCCCCTCCCCCCCTAATTATCCTGTAGGGAAAGGTTCGTCCAATTCGGGAGCGTGTCGCTCTGAAGGGCAACGTCTATCTGGCCCACGGTCGTCACTCCGAGGAACTGCGGTCTGCCGGGCGTGGTGAGAAAAGTCCGCGAGACGTGCCCCGCCGTCTCTACATGCGAGGCGACTACCGATGGGAGCGCTTCGTGCACAAGAGAACACTGAGAGATCTGCAGCACTCTTGAAGTGTGCTTGCTCCGGACTCGCGTGAGCGGAACCTCCTTGCCCCCAGAGTACGGGCACCGATGTCGAACAAGGATGGGGCGAAGGATGCGGGGGGGGGGGGGGCGGAGCAGGAGCAGGAGCAACAGCAGAGACGCGAGCAGGACCATGATCATAATAAGAAGGCAACGGTAGCAGTGATGAGCACGGTGCGAAGAGCGAGGT
>CAUYUJ010020948.1:262500-265000 GCA_963575745.1 Prorocentrum cordatum | reverse complement strand
TGAGATACAAGCACCGTATGGGCCTGCTGTTCAGGCGAGCTACCTTGTTCTGCAAAGGAGTTATCTAGCAACCCTCTGGCGAGTTTACAGGACTGCGACAAGCTTGGGGCAGACATTACATCGACGTGGCCAGCGAGAGCCCCGCTTTGAAAAGAAACCACCGCCCCCCATTCGTGCAACTTCTTCGCACGTTTACCATTGCCGTCGCGAATTTCGAGGACGTCTCGCGCGAGAGCCCCATTTTGAAAAGGAGCCGCCCTCCACCAGTGTGACTATTGTATTCTGTTCACACGGGTAGATGTATACGTGTATATATATATATATATATGTGTGTATATGCTATATATATATGTGTATCGGTGGACATCCCTTACGATCAATTCAGTTAATTCGTATCATCGTGATTGTTATGATTTTCTTGTGTATCCAAGGTAGTTAATAATTAAGTGCTACATTATGGATCACCGAAGTGCCCTTCCAAATAGCTCTCATCGTTTAACACATGGTTTAGCCCAGCGTTAGAATGTAAATATATGTATGTATACAACCATAGGTATTTAACAAACTTGAGAATCATAAGGCCAACTCCATACCTTCGCGGTGTCCACGTATATTCACATGTGCGCGAGCGCAACGCATTCATGCCCGATATATATATATACATATATATATATATATATCCACGTATATGTGCATGCGCGTTGCCACGTGTATTTACTTGCCAATCCACATTTTCTCTTGCAGCAGAAGATACAATCTACCACGGGGGTGTCTTGCATCCACCCTTCTCTCGCTAGTGAAACCAATTGTGTTTCCACATGGCCGCGGTGATGCTGTAGTGAAACCCGTTCCTGTACTTAGAAAGCATGTTGCGCTGGCTCTGGTCGGGTCAGCTGGCCTTGCAACACGAGGCGGCGACTACCTTCATGCGGCTCACGTAATGCTCGCCCGTGTAGTTCCATCCCGTTCTGGGGCTCATAAAATGACGCTCGAGACCGACATGGGCCAGGCAGTGGCTCTTAATTGTCTCGACGAGGGTGTGCGCCATCGCCTTGATCTCAGCGCCCCTGCCTTTTCAGCCTCGGTAAGTCGTTCTCTCTTACAAACATTGAAAGTTTGAGGTCCCTGTAATGGTTTGATACGCCTTCCCGATCCCAGTAAGCAAGGCACTGGTCACACATATTATTCAAGTTGGTCGCTGCGCTATTGGGGAGAAGCTTATGACAGAGGAGCCAGAATACGCTGTCCAAGAAATAAGCATCGGTTCAAAGGTGTTTCACGTGGAGGAGACCCAGCATCACTATTCGGATGGAAGCACCTGGCAAATCGAATATCGGATGATGGCTCGGGAACCGCAACTTCCACGCGTGGTCCGTCCACGCGCGAGGCATCCAGCAAGCGTGATCTGACACGTTCGACCACGGCATGTCCGTGACATTACACGGGCACTTCGCGCAGGGTTGGTTGGACGTCGGCCACGGGAGCTTGAACTCCGTGGTGCGATCCACGGCCAGCAAGAATGGACACATATACGCGGAGCTCCACCGAAGGCCCCAGCGGCTGCTCTCGCATGCGATTCCCCCACCCAGGGCAGCGCTTCGTGGCCCCATAGGGAGCTTCACCGAAGGCCCCAGTGGCTGCTCTCGCACGCGGTTCCCCCGCCTAGGGCAGCGCTTCGTGGCCCCATAGGGAGCTCCATCGAAGGCCCCAGCGGCTGCTCTTGCATGTGGTTCCCCCGCCCAGGGCAGCGTTTCGTAGCCCCACAGGGAGCTCCACCGAAGGCCTCAGTGGCGCAGTTCGCATGCGGTTCCCCCGCCCAGGGCAGCACTTCGTGGCCCCATAGGGAGCTCCACCGAAGGCCCCAGCGGCGCAGTTCGCACGCGGTTCCCCCACCCAGGGCCGCGCTTCGTGGCCCCATAGGGAGCTCCACCGAAGGCCCCCGTGGCTGCTTTCGAATGCGGTTCCCCCAACCAGGGCAGCGTTTCGTGGCCCCACAGGGAGCTCCACCGAAGGCGCCCGTGGTTGCTCTCGAATGCGGTTCCCCCAACCAGGGCAGCGCTTCGTGGCCCCATAGGGAGCTCCACCGAAGGCCTCAGTGGCGCAGTTCGCATGCGGTTCCCCCGCCCAGGGCAGCGCTTCGTAGCCCCATAGGGAGCTCCACCGAAGGCCCACCCCAGTGGCGCAGTTCGCATGCGGTTCCCCCGCCCAGGGCAGCGTTTCGTGGCCCCATAGGGAGCTCCACCGAAAGCGGCACCCACAACGCGTTACGAACAATTGCTTATAGTTCACAGTTCCTCCTGGAGGGGAACTTCACGTGACTGGGGATTGGGTGCACGAAACTCATAGCAAGAAACTTAGTGCGAAGTTGGGTCTTTGGCTTTGTGCGATGTGTGGTGCTTTCGCAAGCCAGCAGAACCTCAAGTTCCGTAAAGGTTGTGATTAAAAGGCTACCCCACGGCGGCGGAGTATGAAACGGATCGAGCGAGGTCAGTGGGCGAAG